>JARFXV010001251.1:440000-659006 GCA_031761425.1 Cosmopolites sordidus
ATGATTCACGTCAGATTAAGAAATACATGATTGTTTATTATAATTAAATGTTTAATATGTCCGCCATTTGAGTCTATACAAGACTGGCACTATTTTAACTAGTGTTCCCGAACAGATTGAGAAACTCATGCCATTTCTCTAATCTGATCGGCGCAGTAAAAATAAATTCTTCTTAATATCAGTTTCTCGGTAAATAAGAAATATATCGATATATTCGGGTACAAAATCCATTCTTGGTTTAAATATAACTTACACACATTGGCATATATTGAAATAATTTTTGTTGCCATTTTGAACCAATACTCTTTGTCGTGGTTATCTCTTAATTTATCAATGCGTGGTTGCCACTTCCATTTATATGATATGAGGCTATATGAGATGAGGATGATATGAGACATGATATAAGGCGTGATTCTCAATTTTTAAAAAATTGTTTTAAAAATGTTCATTAAGTTGTTTGCAGTTTATTCGTTAAAATATGTTAAATTAATTAGTCCAGAACATTCTTTAAATTGTATTTCAATAGCTAACTATAAGGTTGTTAGGTAGGGCTCATGTTGCTTGTTACTTTTTCCACTTTCTTTAATATAAAATTATTTAAACGCCTCCTCAGATCTGGACTATTAGGGGTCCAACATTTTTTGAACGAAAAAATGTTCATGTGAACCAACAGCCAGTTTTGGATTAGATGGCTTATATGTCCCAGTGCCCAACCTTACTGAAACATATATGGCCTCCCGGAGGTCATAGTTTCTAATTAAGGTTTTACTATATTTGTCAGAATATGTATATATTATTGTTTTGTTAACCACTCTCACTTGATACAACACTTTGGATGTGAACCCTTTTGGAAATTTTGCCCTTGTAATAATGGCGACATCTTTAGGGTCGAGTGAAGTCAGAAGAACGGTCTGCCCCAAGGTAGCGTTCTAGCTCCTATTTTATTTAATATGTAGTTCAACGATCAGCTCATGACCCTAGAGACGAGATTCATTTACGCAGATGATCTGGTAATAGTAACGCAGCACAGAGGTTTCTCAGTAGTAGAGAACAGATTAGCCAGCGCCCTGTCCTCTCTGACAGCTTATTACGAAAATAATAGCTTAAGACCCAATCCCGCTGAATAATAAAAAAGGGATATATGAGCTGGCAATTTCCTGGAGCGGACAACCTATTGAGTTCAGCAGGTATCGCAAATATCTGGGCGTAACGCTTGACTGTACACTCTCCTACAAATAACACATAATAAATACCAGAACCAAAATATCTACAAGAAATAATCTGCTTCGAAAACTAACATGCAGTAGATGTGGTGCGAATGCTGATACACTAAGAGCATCTACTTGGCTATATTTTACACAGTAGCTAAGTATGGGAACAATCCACACATGCACGGAGGTTGCCATGAATATTCTGAATCAAGCAGGTCGAATAATTACTGGGTGTCTAAAGCCTACCCCCGGTGTCAGCTTCATATTTTGAGCGGTATCGCAGTACCTAATATTAGGAGAGCTGTAGCAAATATATCCGAGCGTAAATAGCAACACTCTAACCAGTGCACAGTGCAACAAAACTGCTGCACAGCGCAGACTAAAGTCGTGAAGCAGTTTCCTGATATCCGTGTGACCTTTGACTGTATCTGCGTCTGCTGCCAGACTTGAAATGTGGCGTGAGTCATTGACAGAAGATAAAGAATTGGAAATACCTCCAATGGAGTACTTCCCAACTGGCTCGGGCGAGTGCTGGGCCACCTGGAAAACGTTTAATAGACTTCGGATCCACACTGGTAATTGTAGGGCAAATCTGCTAAGATGCAGATATCAAATTCAGATTATCATACCTGACTTGTGCCCTTGTGGCAATCATTTGTTGGTGTGCCCAGACATACCAGCCCCGTGCAGCACCACCTTGCCCTGGTTTCATGTCCCGTCGTTGAATGTGCAGAATTCTGGCCCTCCAAAATATAATTATTCAGCTGCTGTGCTGCTGTATGATCACTGGTTGTGTGTGCACATTGTTTGTTTTGGATATCATTGTTTCTTCTATATTATAATTATATTTGTAATGTTTGACGGATTGGATACGAATAAATAAATAATGGAACTACCATTTTTGTGACTAAATTTTGTGTTTTACGGAAAAGAAATTGACTCATCCCTCGGCTATGTTATTTAGTAAAAATAATACCAAATTGATGCGAGACAACTTGATTATATTATGACTTGTAGAGTAGGTCCCCTTCCTACATATTGTCGACTAGCGCACACAAATTTTCGTCTCCAATTTTCGCGAAGATTATCCCTGGTCCTCTGATATGAGATCATGAGCTATTTCAGGAACTGTCGGAGTCCTTGCCTTCTTTGGAGTTCTTCGAAGCTGTATATTTCACAACAATATCGTAAATCGTCGATCTCGGATTACTTCGGTCGCCGCACGTCCGGCATGAAGGCTTTTAGTTACCGCTGTTTCTCGGTTATATTTTGTATTTGATAACAACAAATATACAAGGGTACACTGAAAAATCAGATACTTATAAAATTATCTTTTTTTTCAAAATTTAATTTTTTATTACAACTTTTTTTATTCCTTGTAAAAAATACGGTTTATCGAATTTTGCAAAATAGTCCAGTGTTTTGGCGATGATCTTTTTATTTGATGTGAATTTCTACCCAGCCAAATATTTCTGCATATTTGGAACGGGTAAAATGTCGGAGAGAGCCAAGTTCGGAGAACAGGGTGGATGGGGTATCAATTCGTAGGGTAAACTGACCAATTTCGCTGTTGCAGTCTGCAGAGGAACAGGTAGGTGTGTTGCCACGTTCGCCGGGTAACATCCCTATTAAGACAGTACCTTTGTATTTGGTGTATGGTGATGAATCCATGTTTCACCAAGTCATGAATCGCGACAGTCATTCATTCGAATTTCTTTTAAATATCTGCTGTAAAGTGGTAAATAGATTCCTATTTTCGTCCGCAGTGGGTAAACACAGCACTCAGTGCGCTGATAATTTTATTATGCTCAAAACTTTGACCAGGTTGTTCATCTGGTTGGTTATCATCTCAACAATCTCTCTAACCTTCACTCTGCTATCGACCAACACAATATCATAAATGTTGTTGATATTTTCTCAGTAATGATCTCAATTGGAAGTCTGATTTAACCTCATCGAAACTCAATAAACCATTTACGAACCATGAACTGTTTCGAAATGTTTGATGATTGATGAATGTTTGAAATGAATGAAATGGTGTAGAGTACCCATAATACTTTTTCAACGATTCTTCGATGGTTTTTCCATGCAAAATATAATTTCAAATTAACATACGAAATTCGCTTTTTTGAACACTGTCAGAACAAAATGAATTGTCAAATCGACTTAAAATGAATGAAACGTTACTAAAAAGGCAACTACTCTGCAAAAGTTTAGGCGTGTATCTGTACGTGCGTGTGTGGTGTATGTGTGAGTACTTGGATGTGTGTGTGTGTGTCACTAAATTTTTTACCAATAAAACTGGATAAATTATCAGTTTCATGATGCTGTAGGTTTGATTATTATAGTCTCTAATTTTAAAAATTTGCGCCGTTTCAAAGCTGCTATTTTTATTATCGAATGGCTGAATATAATACTTCAAATAACTTTTAAACAATGTTTGCCTTTGACTTATTTAATATATTTTGCTATAAAACTGCTTTACCAAATGTATCTTTGACCAAAAAATAACAACTGAGAATTGATATTAATAATAGAAAATACTTAGGCTAATTAATTTTATATTGAACATCATTACTGATGTTAATTATTTTTTTATGCAAGTTAATATTCTAATGTTATATAGTAGAAATATCAAACCATATTTTGGACTAACTGTACGAATAGCACAAAGGTAACATAGTAACAAATTCAGGAGCAATTTGTCAATAAACAGTCGGTATACGTGTCACTGTTCATTGTCATTTTTATGAGTTCGGCGAAGTATAACGATGAAAACCATCCGCGTGAAGTAGATACGCAAAAGGAATTTTCGCAACAACCTACTGTATATTATTTGAAAAATAATTACACAGATCAATAAATTTAAACTTTTTTGAGGTAACATTGATGAAAATAGGTGAATATGAAGTATTTTGTAGTCCTAACATGGGCGTAGCCAGGATTTAGTTGGGGGGGGGGGGGGGGGGGGGGTAGTTTGAAGTAAAGAAAACAACAAAAATATACTTACATGAAATTTAATATCTATATATTCATCGGAAAAATTACGACATTTTTATAAAGTTCTTGATTTTAAATGAAATGATTAAATTAATTTCGTTCCTCTGCGCTAAATCTAAAACCATTAAAGAAGAAATCTTCGGGTTTTTCTTTTAAATATATCCACTACTTCATCTGCATGATTCAATATATTCAATTCAAATGTAATAATTTAACCCTTTTCACTCTTCGTATTTGTTCGGTATAATATTAGGTAATATTTGGCTTATCCCCCCCCCCCCCCCTGGCTAGCAACGTAAGTCTTAAATTCGAAAATGATAACCTAAGTAGTGTACCACGTGCGGTTTGTTTTGTTACAGGGGGTCGGTGGTGGGGATCTGATACTTATTTAATATAAACATATAAAACGTACTAAAGCTACGCAAAAACATTACTGAGGATTATGCGAAAAAAAAATTATATGAGATGTCATGCAGTGACAAAAACTTTCACTTTTTCCTTTTGTGTTCTGTACCATCATCTCTTCCTAAAAAAACATAAGTAGTCGCCCAACATAGATGGGTTCCACCATCCCTGGTATCTTGCTTCCATCGCCCTGATGTCCCCTGATGTCCTTATTCGTCACTTACTGCACCCAAATTTTCCGGAAAAAAATTCAAATGAGTGTGTAAAAAATACATTTTAAGAACATACGACACCCTAGTATTTCATAGATGCTTTCAAGAGTTCATCTATGAGTTTTTTATAGTTTGCATCTTTTTTGTTGGCCAGAAATCCTTTCATTATACTTACAAAATACTTCCAACCGGCCAATTCCTTTTCATTTAATTTTTCTTGTCTTCTTTTAGTTTTACATCACTTAATTGAGGAAATATTTGTTGTAGGTACTTGAAACCATTACCTTCTTTGTCCATGGCTTTGACAAAGTTTTCCATTAGTCCAAGCTTAATATGGAGAGGCAGAAGAAGCACGTTTATGGGTTAAAAAAGGGGGTATATTTTATGTTTGAAATACCAAGTTCAAAAGAAGTTTTATGAATCCAATCTTTCTTTCTGTAATTTTCTTTTGTCCCTACTGTCCCATTGACTGTGTAATATCACACATACTGTGTAAATTCCCATTAAATTTTTTAAATTCCCACAAATATCCCACTAATACAGTTCATATTTAACGTGATTTAGTATGGTTGCTAACTTGTCATAGGGTTCTTCCATTGTAACTAAATTGACTAAAGAAACAGATGGGTTTTTGTTCCCATTATGAAGCAAGACTACTTTAAGGCTGTATTTCGATAAATTTACGATAATGCACCACTCGAAAGGTACATATTCCATATTAAGCTCATTTATTAAACCATCAATATCACAAGAGCCACATAGCGATTCTTCCATTTTATAAAAACTTGAAAATGTTACATTCCGTTTTCGGTAAAGTGAAACACTTGCATTTTTATCTGACAAGTTCCAATGTTGAAGCCTAGAACCAAGAAGTTCCGATTTTTGTTTTGACAATCCCAGGTCACGTACCAAATAATTTAATTCATTCTGAGTTATTAAGGGAGGTTCACTGGTAGTTGTTAAAAATGTTGGGTCACAACTGGTGTTCTCAGGAAGTTGATTAAATCCTGATGAAGAATTAGAATCACCGAGAAACATATTGTCCAGGTTTAAAGGTGCAATCTCCTGGCTATGAGGAACTGGCTTTTGGATACTGAATTTTATCCCTTTGCTTTTTTGAAATCTCTTCTGTTTTAGAGATATAAAAGTAGCTATCACTTACATGGTCAGTAGGTTCTCCCCATACCATAGGAACAGCAAATGGCATAGAATGTTTTTTTGCGATGCACTAAATTTACGTGACAACTCACTTAGCAAATATGAGGAGCCCAACTTTTATCTTAATCTCCAATTTGTCACATAAAATTTTGACTTCCTCGGATATAGATCTAGCTTGTGACTTTAAAATAAATCGTTCGCATATATAACAAAACTTATCCGCTGGATTTTTACAAAATCGACCACTAGAGACTAGAACTAGAAATTGCGAAGACTAGAAATTGCCATTTTTTATAAAATCGACTTAAATACTTGACTGTACTATAAATGAGACAAAAACAACCTAAACTATAGAAAACAATAAAACTGCCCTTAAAAGTTTGTATAATACCGTGGAAAAACACCCTCTACGACCACAAGGTAATTTCTACATTGCCAAGTCCAAAGTCAATTACAAATAATTTCATAAAGTACATGATATAAAGGAGAAGCAGCTACTTGAAAATTAGACGCGCTAAGCCATTTCTGTGAAAGGTGTGTTAATAACTACCTAAATGAAACGCAAAAAGAGCATTCTCTTGAATTTTACAAAAATCATGTTGACCTATGTTATTATTTCATGTTAAAACACTATTTGAAGAAATATTATTAGAAATTATTTTTTTACTTTTATTTCTGGCATTGCAATGTCTACTTCGTCGAAAATGAGGTACTTCGATCTAAATCTTGAGTCGAATAATGTCGCAGCCATGAGTGAAAGATGTCCTTTAACATAAGAAAATTTCTTGTTTAATGATTCATGCAGTGCACTTCTCATATTTGTCAAGGTCTCATCTTCATTTTCGCATCAAACTTGTAATTTGCGATTCAACAAGGATATTAGAGGTATTATTATAGAAATGCATGCATAGTTGAAAGATCAGTAATAGAAAAATTTCAGAAGGCCTGTGAGTTGTTTTATAATATCCAACTCTTACGTGTGGTAATTCCACTATGTTCAACACTATACAAGTTTACTGCCCTTTTTTGTTCTAAAACATTCTGCAACATCAAGTATGTGCAATTCCATCTCACTACGACATCTTGCACCAAAGCGTGTTTGACAGTCCATATTGATTTTGACAGACTGTCAATTTTCTGTAAGCTTGCTCACTGGGGTATAAATGGTCCACGATTTTTTTATGCATTGCAAACTGTTTCAGAAACTTTTAGTGTAATAACCATATAGATTATAATCTTTTATTGCAATAATAATTTTCAAAACATCCCCTTGTTACTTTCTCATATTTCTATAGGTTTGTTCCAACAGGAGAGCGAACCACTTCGGAATCGGATTGGGTATGCGCAGATTGAAATTTCGAACACCAAATTCAATCTGCGCAAACTCCGCGTGTTCCTGAACCCCTGATATGAATGACAGAAACGAATGGAATAATAAAGCTCCTCCCTCCTTAATAGACATAGTTCATTCAAGCGCCATCACGCGATATGTGCTACAGAAAGGTGATACCTGCACGTGGCTTCTATTGAATCAGTAGTACTGACAGTTTTTTTTAATCCTTGATCTATGGGTTAAGCGCTAAAGTGAGTGGATTCGTTCCGAACTTTACCCGACTCCATCAGACAGCACACGAACCAGTCGAAATTTCGATCAGTTTCTAACCGAAACCGAAACTGTGGCCGAAACCAACATTTTTATGGAAACTGGCCGAAACCGAAGACAAAACCGAAAATTCGGTCGGACACTAATTATATGGAATGGGCCTATTCAACCTAGCACGAATTAAAGCCAAATAAAAACAAAGGACGTTAACAAATGCGGGTGAATGTGTGCCGCATAGTGTGTCAGTCTTGCAAACGGTGCTGGACTTATTTAGTGAGGCCTATCGTGCCTTCGGACTTTAAATTCATGAACAAAAAACGCCAGTGTTGCAACATACGGCTCTAAATAGGAATAAAAAGATGGCTGATATTGTTATAAATGGTCAATCAATGGAAGAACTATCAGGCTTCCCGTATTTGAGAAGTCAAATTTCCTGCTCTGTGGACCTGCTTTATATATAGAATAAAGTGTGCTGTGCTAATTTTGAACGTCTAATGAGAAGAGTGTTTAGTAACTGAGACTTAAGAGCACACATTAAAATCAGAAACTCAGTGTTTACAATATCATAATAACTTCCACTGTTCTGTATGGAGTTGAATCATGGGTCCTGTATCGGAAGCAAACACAACAACTCAAGACATTTCATCAAGACTGCTTCCGGAAAATTTTCAGAATAAAATGATAATACGCTCAGACAAATGTGGAGGTATTTGAAACAGCCAACAATTTGAGCATGTAATCCCATATCATAAAAACTCACCCGAGATGATTAGGTCATTGCGAAAGGATGCAGGACAATAGGATGCTTAGGCAGATACTTTATGATGAATTAATAAATAAGAAATGAAATCTGAGACGTCTGAATATCTAACTTGCGCAGAAATCACTCCCCTCAAAAGTCCAATGTCAAAGAAGGGCCACTAGCCGAGAGACCAGTAAGGGTTCCCCTCTCACTTAGAACCCAAGTAAGGTGAGCTTCCTTATCTCCGTTTGATGGGTAACCGGCCCTGTTCGCTGTAGCGAACTGTACTAATATGCTTTGTCTAATGCCAACGTCTGTTGTCTAGAGATGTCTGGGATAAACTAATTGAATACCAGTTTTATGGGTTGGAGTTGGAAAACTTTCATGTCATTGGTATTAGGCATTAGTGTCGCTTTCGAAGATTAATTATGATCAAGTCATGACTTTTAACGCTTACGCTATGCATATGAACACACGGAAACAGGAGACAAGAAAATTTTACCAGAACCTTAAGACAGTAAAAAGCTAAAATGAAAATAGCGAAATTTTAATCAACATAGAGAGCGTACTAGAATGATGGAAGACGTATTTTGAAACATTGTTAAACGGATCTACCAGAGAAGGTCACAATGATAGGCCAGAATTTATAAATGCAGCCCAGTCGTTGGTAGAAGTACCATCATTACAGGAAGCGGAAGAAAGTTTAATGCAACTTAAAAAGTTGAAAGTTTAATGCAACTTAAAAAGTTGAAAGTTTAATGCACCAGAACTACTGAAGCTTGGAGGCAATTAATAGTGAATATCTGGAACAATAAGTAGATACCTGTGGGATTCACAAGAAAGAGGATAATAAAATGCGAGAACCAACGTGGCATATTATTGCTTTACACAACTTAGAAAGTTCTAACACACATAGTAAAGCAGATGATAGTACCATATATAGAAGAAAGTATGGGGGAATATCAGGCACGATCTAGAAGGACACGCTCAGTAATAGATCAATTGATCATAAACTGTCAAATAATGTAGAAAACAAGCGAATTTGATATTCCTTTATTCCAGATGTGGATAGATTCCAGGTAGGTGTACGACCATATATAAAGAACAGTATACAGTATATAAAGAACATATATGAGGCCATGGAGGAAACGGTGCTACCAACTAAGCTTATTAGATTAACTAGGGTGACAATGTTTAATTCTTAAGCTGTACAAAGTATTGAAGAAAGTCATCAGAGAAACGATCATCAGAGAACACAACGAAAAACATCATGGGATATGCAGATGACTTAAACGTAATAACACGATGGAAAATATCCTAAAAGAGATATATGATGAACTAAAGATGAAAGTCAAAAGAGCTCGTCTAGAAATATAGAAAAAAATAAAGGTGGTGAAAAAAGAAGCAAAAACGCAAATATTGAAGTTGTGAAGGAATATAAGTAAACTTGATAGAAACATCACAGCAGATGTCAGAAATCGTATAACGAAACGAACTAAGTTACTTATTCACTACATTCTGTAATAAGATCTAAACTTATTCAAAGGAACACGAAAGTTAGGATCTATAAAGCTCTAATTTTCCCAGTAGTCAAGAATGGCTGGGAGACGTGTACTCTCACAAGAAAACAGAAGAGATGCTTGAAGTATTTGAAAGAACAATGTACTCACAAGAATTTCTGGTGCTGTGAATGACAACCGAATTTGGAGGATCAGCAGATCGAACTCAAGCAATTGTACAAGGATCTGGATGTTGTAGACCATGTGAGAGTTCCGCGACTCAGATGAGTGAAGTGGCGAGAATACCATGGGCGGAATAAAGAGTAACAGGAAAACTATATATATATATATATGTATATATATATATATATATATATATATATATATATATATATATATATATATATATATATATTTATATATATATATATATATATATATATATATATATATATATATATATATATATATATATATATATATATATATATATATATATATATATATATATATATACAGATATATATATATATATATATATATATATATATATATATATATATATATATATATATATATATATATATATATATATATATATATATATATAAAACTTATTCGATGGATTTTTACAAAATCAACGACTAGAGACTAGAACTAGAACTTGCGACGACTAGAACTTGCCATTTTTTATAAGATCGACTTAAATACTTGACTGTAGTATAAACGAGACAAAAACAACCTAAACTATAGAAAACAATAAAACTGCCCTTAAAAGTTTGTATAATACCGTGGAAAAACAGCCTCTACGGCCACAAGGTCATTTCTACATTGCCAAGTCCAAAGTCAGTTATAAATAATTGCATGAACTACACGATATAAAGGAGAAACAGCTACTTGAAAATTAGACGTGCTAGGCCATTTCTGTATATGTATATATACATATATATATATATATATATATATATATATATATATATATATATATATATATATATATATATATATATATATATATATACATATATATACATATATATATATATATATATATATATATATATATATATATATATATATATATATATATATATATATATATATATATATATATATATGCGGTGCCCAAACACGTACATGGGTGAATTTCAAATTGACCATGTTGCCATTTCGTACCCCAATTATAAAGAGATTTTTAATGTTCAAGTCAGGAAAGGAGCAAATATAGACACGGATCACTACTTGACTAGAATCAAACTTAGCTTAAAACCTCGAAAACTTATTCAAAAGAGGCTGCTAATACCAAAGTTTGACCCAACGAAAATAAAACCAGCCCGAACAGAAGAGCTTGATAAACAACCAGCACAGAACTGGCAAGAATTGAAAGAAAAAATTATTAAAACGGCCTTAAAGTTGGTCCTTTTACAAAAACGTAGAAAACTTCCGTGGTGAGATGAAGTTTGCGAGCAAGCAGTATTAAGCCGAAGTAAAGCATTCAAAGATTGGAACAGTCAAAAAACAGCAATAAACTATAACATCTTCTTCGAAGTAAGAAAAGAAACATCGAAGCTAATTAGACAAACTAAAAGAAAATATGAAAACAATCAACTTAATGAAACAGAAAAAGATTTCCAAAAAAATAACACCCGAAACTTTTACAAAACATTTTAAACTAAATTAACAGGCTATCAACCGCAAAGTCTTTGCTTCCAAAAGGAAAATGGACAAATAGCTCTAAATAACCAAGCCAATTGCAAAGAACTTGTGAAATATTTAGAACAAATACTAAACTGTCCTGAGCCCTTAAACAAATTAACAACACTAAAACCTAAACAAACAAACCCAGATTCATTACCACCGAATGAAGATGAAATAATTAGGCAAATCAAGCGGCTTAAAAATGACAAAGCTTCTGGTGAAGATGGAATCACTGCTGAACTTTTGAAATCCGCTGGTCCAGTTACAATCAAGGAAATAACCAAAATTCTACAAGAAGTTTGGCGAACCGAACGGATTCCGGAAGATTGGAAAGATGCTCTAATCCATCCACTACATAAGAAAGGAGATATAACGGATGTAAACAACTATAGAGGGATATCTCTTCTCCCAGTTTGTTACAAGATTCTATCTCAATGTCTACTAGACAGAGCACAGGGACAGTTAGAACCTAACATTGGTGAATATCAAGCAGGTTTTCGGCCGGGCAGATCCTGAATCTGAAGTTGATTCTAAGACATCAAAAACTGTACAATAAAAATCTCGTCTGTACATTTGTGGATTTCAAAAAAGCATATGATTCTATTGACCGCGAATATTTATTCCGAATCTTGAAAGACCAAGGACTAGATCTGAAAATCCTGGCAATTATTAAAGCAATGTTAACTAACACAAGGTCAAAAGTTAAATTCATGGGTGAGATCTCAGAGCCCTTCAAAATTAAAACTGGAGTGAGACAAGGGGATACACTTCGCCACTCTTATTTAACTGTGTTCTAGAAAAAGTAATACAGGAGTGGCGTGAAAAAAAGTCGGCCACGAATATTACCAGCCCATTAAACTGGGGAGAACCAACATCAAAATTTATTGTCTGGCATTTGCTGATGATCTAGCAATTTTAGTTCAAGATGTATTAACGGCACAGAAACAGATTGAAATTCTAAAAGAAACAGCAGAAAATGTAGGACTCCAAATTTCCTTTGAAAAGACACAATACATGACCTGCAACAGACTAAGAACGCCATTTCTAAAAACAAAATATGGTAACATCAGACGAGTCCCTCAATTCAAATATTTGGGTGAAATAATCATGGAAAATGGGTTGGAAAAAGTGGCCAATAAAGGTAGATGTCAAAAAATGGAAACGGCATAGAGACTTACACAAAATATTTACAACAAAAAATGCCTATCTAGAAACACAAAACTGAGACATTACAACAGAGTTATTAAGCCAGAATGTCTATATGCTGCAGAAACGCTCATTTTGAATAGAAAGAGGGACATCGAGGACATGGAAAAGAAGGAAAGAAAAATCGTAAGAAAAATCCTAGGCCCCAAACAAATAAATAGCACAACATACCGACTTCGAGAAAACCAAGAAATCAAACAATACACAGATATACATAGCGATATGAGAAAAAGAAGACTTAAGTTTTACGGACACATAAAACGGATGAATCCGAGTAGGTTAACTAGGCAAATAGTCGAATTTTATGAAAATAGGAGTAGAGCTAAAGTAGAAATAATTAAATGGATTGCTGCAATTAAAGAGGACCTAAGATCAGCAAATATTACACACAGTGAAATTCAGGATAGAGGCTGTTTCAGACACAAGGTTAACGTTTGGAAGGCTGGCCAGAGAGAAAAATGTAGGAAGACTGGAACAACTTGGTTTGATGAAAGGAAAAAAGCTCATAGCGAAAGAATGAAATTACTATGGGCACAAAGGAAGGTTAACAACAACAAACGCCTCTAATTGTACATCGCGTGGTCCACTAGGACCCATACGTGAGTAATAATAATAATATATACATATATATATATATATATATATATATATATATATATATATATATATATATATATATATATATATATATATATATATATATATATATATATATATATACACAAGCACAGGGCTCCAATGGGGGCGGTACCGCCCCCAGGGGGTGCTGGAGCCTGCCATGGGGATGGTAGCGGGTCCAGAAGCAAATGGGAGACTTTAAGGTAGTCAAAGGGGGAGTCATGGCGTTCCTACCTATTATGAAATTAATGTAATATAATACTTTGAAAATAACAACTGGTTTTATGAATAAATATTTTATCTAGCTATCTATTTTTTTTTCTTATTGTTGCGCTTAAATAAGCATTATAAAATTAAAAAATTAGCATTAGGTATACGTATTCCTAATTCACTTTCCATTATCGGTAATAAGTCTTTACAAGTTGGTAAGCAAAGACGCTATTCACGCAATCAAGTATGTTTCAACAAAAATATGGGACGTTATAATGACTTGTTTACAGAGCAAGTGCCCGGCATAGCAAACAAGCAAAGGCATGTAAGTTGATGCGTACACGAAATCAAATTTATAAAATTCAGGGATGGCTCTAGGAATGTCTTATAAATAATAAGACAATGTGTGCTTCATCAATAATCCATATTTGTGAGTGATAAGTGACTAGTGAGTGATAAGTGACTAGTGAGTGATAAGCCATTATTTATATAACTATCTATAAATCTGTTGAAAAGTTAATTTACTAAAACAGTGGCAAATTTTATATTTCAATATATCTGAATCTAAAAACAAATACTGGCAGTACAGTATTGAGTGTTTAAAATATGGGATTACGCACTCTCCTACCAATCAATTATTATCTATGTATTTAATTTGCCAAAAAGTTTTTTCAAACAAAGCTATTAAGCCTTCTAGGCATTTGAATAAAACGCATTCTGCCAAAAACAAATATTTATCCTATTTTTGAGGACTGGAAAAGAAATATTTAAAAAAGCTAACTATATCGAAGCTTTTTGCGTCGTTTTCTAAACAAGAAGATTATGGACTACAAGCTTCATATAATATTTCGTTGTTAATCGCAAAAGCAGAAAAATCACACACAATCGGTGATAAATTAATCTTGCCGGCGGTCAAAGAGGTAATAAAGATTATTCTTCATCATAAGATATCTTCAGATATCATCAGGAAAATTCCTCTGAGTAATTATTCAGTGCAAAGAAAAATAGATGAAATGGCTAAAGAGGTTGATATATCATGATGCGTTTATTGAAAGACTTGCAAATTCATACAAGCAGAAAAAAATTGTAAATACCAAAAATGTTATTATTTCCTAAAAATTTGGAAACCGATACAAAAGGAGAATCGATAGTTACTATCATGAACAAGTTTTTGAAAGAAAAAGAAATTCTAATTCGTAATATTTTGTCAGCTGTTACTGATGGTGCTCCAGCAATGACGGGGCGTCATAAGGGTTTCATAGCGCATTTGAAACAAGCAGAACCAAATCTACTCGCTGTATATTGTGTTATTCATCATCAGCATTTGCCTGTATACGTCAAGCAATGCCTGTATACGTCGCTCCATTACGTTATCAGAGCAGTCAATAAGATTAGAAGTAATTTGTTTAACGGCAGATTATTTGTCCAACTAGTGAATATAATGAAGATTACAATCGCTTGCTGCTGCACAAAAATTGTCAATCTCAAAAATATTATTATTTCCTAACAATTTGGAAACCGATACAAAAGGATAATCGATAGTTACTATCATGAACAAGTTTGTTAGCTTCCAAAAGAGAGATGAAAACTGAGCGAAAACCTATATCCAAAAATGACATCGCTTATTTGACAGACCTGTTTAAAATATTTAATGAACTCAATTTACAATTGCAGAGTGATGAGTTGAATTTACTTCTTCTGTTCAAACGAAATCTAAGCAGAGGTGAAAACAGTCACTTCCCACATTATGAGCAGTCTCTGCAAAACAGGAAGACTAACTTACTTATTTCCAATCCTTGGACGTTGTTCATGCTGATTTTACCGAGCTATTCCATGATAATTTAATGTTCTGAGCTGGGTTTTAGATCCTTTAGTAAATGCAGCTACAGTAGAATCAATAAATTTAGAAGAGGAATTCATAGAATATATAAACGGTATAAACAGTTCACTCTTGCTAAGAGAGGAAGAGCTAGCAAGAGCTGGGGCACCCACTTGCCCCTAGGGCGAGAAATCGTCCTTAAAGGCGGAGGAACCAGAAATTGGTCAACGGCAGGAGGCTGGAGTGGCAACGGGAAACCGCTACAGTAAAGATCTACGGATATCCCTAGTAAATCTACCATGGAATGGCTAATCTCAAGATGAAATGTTCCGGAGTAAGGAGTCCTCCGATCGGATCTCCGGGGAGAACGGTTTTGAGAGTTACCAATAAAGACATAAACAGGGAAACAACTAACTTATTCAGAACACAACTTAGAATAGGAACCTGGAATGTGCAAAGTATGTATCAAGCAGGGAAAACTCACAATAGCATACAGGAAATGGAAAGGCTACATATAGACATTCTGACATGCACTGAGGCAAGATGGCCAGGAACAGGGCAATGTCAAGTGGGAGACTATAATATATATTATGCGGGCGAAGATGGTACACACCATCGAAACGGTACAGCGATAATAACGCATAACCGAATAGCAAATACACTGCTAGGATATTTACCCATCTCAGACAGAGTGGCAATAATGAAGATCAGAGCCGTACCATACAATCTGAACATAATAGCCGCATACGCACCAACAACTCAAAGTACAGAGGAAGAAAATGAGATTTTCTATGAACACCCCAAGAAGGCACTCCAGAATACAAAAAGCAAAGAAGTCACCATTGTAATGGGTGACTTCAACGCAAAAATAGGACAAGGAGCGGACGGCGATGTGATTGGTAAGTTTGGTCTGGGTCACCGAAATGAAAGAGGAGAAAGACTGGCTCAGTTCTGTAAAGAAAATAGATTGTCGGTCATGAACACATACTTCCAACTACCCTCCCGAAGGCTGTATACATGGCAAGCTCCAGGTGAAAGGAATATTAGAAACCAAATTGACTTCATAATGGTCAACAAAAGATTCCAAAACTCGATAACATCCGCAAAAACGTACCCAGGAGCTGACATCGCCTCGGATCATAATCTACTACTAGCAAGGGTCAAACTGAGACTCAAGAGAGCGACCAATCAACCACAGAGACCCAGGCGCCCAGACATGAATCTATTGAAAGATACAACAATTATCGAAAGGGTGAAACAAGAAATAAACAACAACTTAGCTACACTTCAAGTATGTCCAGCCGAAACAATAAACAACAAATGGGAAAGCATAAAAAGTATAATAACAACAACAATAAACAACAATTTAAAGTCTCAGAACAACAGAACAAAGAACAAAAAATGGATGAATAACGAAATCTTGGAGCTAATGGCAGAGAGACGGAAACTAAAAAACAGAGATGAACTGGAATACAAAAGACTGAATATAACGATCAAGGAAAGAATAAAAGAAGCAAAGTCAGAGTACCTGCATGAACAATGCACCGAGATAGAAAACTTGGGCGCAAAGCATGA
Organism: Cosmopolites sordidus; assembly: GCA_031761425.1. Taxonomy (NCBI): domain Eukaryota; kingdom Metazoa; phylum Arthropoda; class Insecta; order Coleoptera; family Curculionidae; genus Cosmopolites; species Cosmopolites sordidus. Next base: position 456,957 of record JARFXV010001251.1, read on the forward strand.
TACACTGAACATGCACAAGAAAATCAAAGAAGCAGCTGGCGTATTCAAAAGTAATGGGAGAACGCTACTTGCAGACAAGCAAGGCAACATAGTCTGGGATCCCACAACTCGTTTAAAACATGGGAAACCTATATAGAAACACTTTTTGAGGACACAAGTAGAGGGGATATAGCAACGAACAACGACATAACTGGGCCTTATATCACTCGAGAAGAAGTGATCACAGCCATAAAGCGACTAAAGAATGGAAAGTCCCCTGGTCCGAATAACACCTATATAGAAGTTATAAAACTTATAGACGAAGAACATCTAGACACAATAATACAATTGTTTAACCAAATATATGATTCTGGATCAATCCCAGAGGAATGGTTAACCTCGACGTTTATACCTATTCCTAAGAGTACACGGGCAAAAAAATGTGACGAACATCGCTTAATCAGTATAATGAGCCATTTCCTGAAGATCTTTCTGAAAATAATACATGAAAGGGTATATAGGAAAATTGAGGAACACATAGGAAACACTCAATTCGGCTTCAGGAGCGGTTTTGGTACAAGAGAAGCCTTGTTCAGTATACAGGTACTCATACAAAGAGCAAGAGATGTGAACACGGACGTATACGCATGTTTTATTGACTTTTCGAAAGCATTCGATAAGGTCAAACACGATAAACTGTTAAGTATCCTAGAAAGAATCGGAATAGATGGACCTGAAAGGCGTATAATAGCCAACTTGTACTGGCGCCAAAATGCAACGATCAGAACAGGAAACCTAACTTCGTCTCAAATAAACATCCAAAAAGGAGTTAGACAGGGGTGCATTCTGTCACCCATGCTGTTTAACATATATTCAGAGGAACTGTTCAGGGAGGCACTCGAGGGAACAGACGAGGGACTAATTGTTAACGGAGTAAACATCAATAACATCCGCTACGCCGATGATTCTACACTACTAGCAAAGACTGCAGAAGAACTGCAAATACTAATCAATAGAATAGCAGAAAAGAGCAAAGAATACGGTCTAAGTCTCAATATAGAGAAAACAAAAGTTATGATTATCAGCAAACAGAACATAATCGCTGATTTCTACTTGCATGACAGGAAACTAGAGCAGGTACAAAACATTACATATCTGGGATGCAACCTGAACGCAGATTGGGACCACGCTAGAGAAATAAAAATCAGAATTGAAAAAGCACGAAATGTATTTAACAGAATGAGAGGTGTATTATGCAATCTAAAACTAAACATCAGACTACGAATTAGGACTCTCCGATGCTATGTTTTCTCAATATTATACTATGGGGTGGAGGCATGGACCTTGACAGAGAACACTGTAAAACGACTTGAAGCATTTGAATTCTGGTGCTACCGCCGTATACTTCGAATCTCCTGGACACACCACGTTACCAATGAAAAGATTCTGGAGCGGCTGAACAAGAGAAGAGAAGTAATTGTCACCGTAAAGAAACGAAAAGCATCTTATTTTGGACATGTCATGAGAGGAGGAAAATACTCTTTACTACAAGTTATATTACAAGGAAAAGTAGAGGGAATGAGAGGACCTGGTCGAAGAAGAATATCATGGCTGAAGAACTTGAGGCAATGGACAGGAATGACATCAACCGAACTATTTAGATCAGCGGCCAACAGGATTAGATGGGCCATGGTAATTGCCAACGTCCAATGAGGATATGGTACCCCCAAGAAGAAGAAGAAATTCATAGAACTCACAATTAATAAAGAACAAAAAGTAACATTCAGAATATGATATCAAATAGAGTTTTGGCTTCAAAAATCTATACCAGCTACCCTGAATTGTAAGCAATAGTACAGACATTTTTAATTACATTTAATCCATCGTATTGGGGTGAGCGTGGATTCAGTGTACTAGATAATTTACTGTCTAAAAAAATGAACAGACTGCACATCACTAAACGTAGCGATTTGCGACTGATGACTAAATTGGAACCAGATCATTTTATTTTTATTTCATTTTTTATTTCTGAATTTGGATATATTTTTAAGAAATAATTCTCTACTACATTTAATGTTATTTTTAATTAATTTATCCTTTGTGATTCTTAATAAATAGAAACAGAGGCAAATGATATAGTTATAGATTTTAATGTGGACGCATGTTGGCAATATACACACTGTTGAAACAATACATAATTTGAAAGCTGTATGAATCTTCTATAAAGATAACATAAAATTTTATTTCAAGTTCGGTAAAACTTTTACCGTAATATTTGAATTGATGAAAAAAGATGATGGTGATGACCAGTGGCGGGACAAAACCTAAATTTGATGTGGGCAAGATGAATTTTGCGACGCCCTTAGGTGGCGCAAGAGGACTGATTTTATATAGAGAAGAACATTTTTTGAAACTGTCAAATTTTTATTCATAAAAACGCAAACATCTTTACTTTAACTAACATTATTAAGTAATAACTAACAGTAAATAATTAAAGAAACAGAAATTTCCTGCTTTTAGCCTTACTGAAGTTAATAACTGTATCGAAATCCAGTTTATCTGCTTTAGTAGATAAAACTGCCAAAACTGAAAGTTTTTGCTGACCCAATAGTTCCTTTCAGTGGAGGTTGTACTTACTGTTACTGATGACAAAATTCGAATGACAATATAAATATTTGGATAAATTTCTTTGTATAAGTTAATTTCTCTTATGTATTGTAGCAGCTGCATCACATCTTTAATGAAGTTGAGTAAATTTGGGATCATTGTTTGTAATTCTTCAAATAATTCGTAAAGCTAGAAGTCACTCACTCACTTACAGGACTGCGTGTAAATCTTGGCAGTTTTTTAATATATTCTCTCTTGGAATATTTTTTAACTTAGATCATAAAAAACCAAAAATTTTAAAATATCGATTCAAAGATATAAATCTTGAATCCATATTGCCCACTATAGAATCAATAACGATGTTAAAAAAATCTGTTTAGTACCGGGTTTTGGAAGACTGTATAGGTTTATCGCTGCTTTCATAATCGAACATCGTTTTATTTTTGGCTACCCTTTTATTTTTAAACTATTTTGGCAGGTGATAACTCCTTTTCTCAATAAAATGACGAGCGTTAGACAAACATTGTTCGAACCCAGTTTGTCGATATTCTTTGACCTAGGCACAAAATGCACGCAAATGTTCAAGAGCAATGCAATGGACTTGTACAGACTGCCATATTTGCTTATGATATTAACACGCGATAATATCCCGTACCATAAATGTACAATAAATGTACCATAAATGTACCATAAATGATATGATAAATTCTAAGCTAAGTATTTCGTTCAAAACCGAATCACAACCAATGAGTGTGTTTGATTCTTCTGTGTGATTTTTTAAGCTTTTATTTCAACAATAATATGGCCTTTACTACCTCGATTCTGTTTTAGTTCAACTTGACATCAAAAATTTCTTTTCGGTTATTGGCGTTAAGTTAATCGAATGTTTTACTTCAAATTAACTGCAAGCCTTGCTGTCAAGTTGCACACTAACAGTTACCCATGAGGAATTGCCATAAGAACAAATGCGGCTATTAAGGAGATTAGGTTTTTAAAAAACGATAAAAGGCCAGATCAGGCTAAATACTTTTCACGAGTTAAAGAAAGCTGCATAAGACTTCGAGGCGCGAGGTACCTCGGACCTCGATGCCGCAGGCGGTAGCCACGTTGCCCATACCTTACGTCGCTTCTGGTGACGATTATTGGAGTATCCCGTATACGTGTGTTCGAGGGGTACAAGCGATTCCAGGATGTTCTTGATTTTTGAAACGCGACCCAAAACTAGATCGACCAAAAAACAAAAATTGCGATTAGTTTGTGAAAAAAGTGCGTGCAATGAATATCAGACGATTTAGACAGGAAATAGCGAGAAGTTTAAAAAAGTGATTGGGTGTTTATTGGTAAGTCTCTTCGAGGGAATATGGGAAAGTTGCCAAATTTGAGGATCTTTTTCTAAAAAAAAAAGATCAAAACAAGTAGTTATTAGTAGTTAGTAGTTATTGTAGTAGTTGTTAGTAGTACTTTAGTAGTTATTCAAAAAATTGCACCTTAATGTGAAAAAAAACCTAACTTTTGAAGACGGCCGATTTTCTGTCACGGTTTGAATTTATTGGTTTTTCATGGTGAAATCGAATCGATATTGCATCGGAACCCTCAGAGTATCGTTGCTCTATGGTTTTTCATTTCGATAGCAATAAATAACCCCCCGTTTATGTCGTTTACATTACATTATAGTTATAATACACATACGTCGTCAGTTCAGTCTCGACTTTACATTTATTTTTCTCCAAGATGGATTGTAGTAAGGGAGTTTTTCGTAAGCGGAGTTACACCGTACCCCAATGAGTCTTTAAACAATGTAATTTGGGAAAAATACCTAAATCACTTTTTGTGACTATAAAAACATTAAAATTAAAGGCATATGAAGCCGTAGGAACTTTTAATGAAGGGGTTACATTTCATCTTCAAGTATTTGATGAATTAAACAAAGATTCATGTAAACATTTCATAGAAAAAATGTACTCACTGGACAAGAATAGGCTAAGGTATGCTGAAAGGGTAAAGACAGCACATAACAAAAAGCCAGGTCCAAGACGACAAAAGCAAGGCGAGCATTGGACCGGGAATTTGAAGAAGCTGAAACAGGTCCATCCTATTCAAGAAGCAATGCATATATATATATATATATATATATATATATATATATATATATATATATATATATATATATATATATATATATATATATATATATATATATTATTCACTGCAGGAACTTACGCAAATTATCACGAGCATTTGGCAAACAGAAAAATTACCAGATGAAGATGAATGGAAATGTGCTCTTATCCTCCCTCTGCACAAGAAGGGACGTAGAACAGAAGTGAACAACTACAGAGGAATCTTCTTACTACAAGTCACTTACAAAATCCTTTCAGCATGCCTTCTCCAGGGAACACAAGAACAATTATAACACAAAATGGCGAGTACCAGGCAGGCTTTCGCCCTGGTTGCTCATGCACTGAACAAATATTTCACTTAAAAACAATACTGAAATACAAAGCTATCAGAAACGTCCCAATCATCTACATTTTCGTGCATTTCAAGAAAGCATACGACTGCATCGACCGAAAATCTCTGTTCAACATCCTAGAAGAACAATGATTCAACCCCAAAACACTACGACTGATCAAGCAGACACTGACTGACACAACCTCTAAGGTGAAATTTATGGGAGAAATTTCCGAACTATTTCTGTTTAAAACTGGAGTACGCCAAGTAGATGGATTCTCCCCACTCCTCTTCAACCTGGTCCTGGACAAAGTCATAGGGGAATGGGAAAAGAACTGAAAAATCAAGGACAATGGAAAATAATACGACTCGGATGATCCAAAAACAGCATAGAAATATTATGCTTGGCCTTTGCAGACGACCTAGCCATACTTGCAGATAATGAAAAAAAGACAACCAAACAGATCGAAGTCCTCAAGGAATGTGCAGAGAAAGTCGGCCTACAAATCTCTTTTCAAAAACCGAATTCTTCTGCTCAAAATTAGATGTCCAAAATTTGAGCACCAAATACGGCAAAATAAATAGGGTCACTCACTTCAAATACCTGGTCGAGACATATCGAGAGATACCCTCGAACCCACAGGAGGAGAGAAGATAACACAGAAGACTCGATTACAGAAGATGAAGAGGGCATACGGCAAAACACACAATATTTACAATATGAAATGCCTAGCCATACACGCAAAAATAAGACACTACAACATAGTAATCAAACCAGAGGTACTATACGCAAGCGAGACACTTACACTTCATACAAAAAGCGGCGTAGAAAACATACTAAAAGAAGAATGCAAAATTATGAGAAAAATTATCGGCCCAAAACTGACAGAGGAAGGATACAGACTACATTCTCGAAAGACCACAGAGAGAATGTCCAAAGTAGAGGGGGACATAAGAAAAAGAAGGTTAAAATTCTATGGACATATCAGGAGACTCCCACCGACAAGACTCACCAACCTACCATGGATCACAGAAGTCAGAGCTGATCTGGGAAAGGCACAAATGGGTCCGACAGAGATTGAGGATAGAAGAACGTACAGAAACAAAATACATATGTGGATCGTTGCATCAGAGAGCGAAATTTCGAGGAGATCGGGAACAAAGTGGACAGAGGAGAGAAAGAGAATCCACGAAGAAAGGATGAGAGAGGTGTGGAGGATCAGCAAGAACACTCGAAAATAAGTCAGAATGCTTTGCGTGATCCAACTGGGTCTATACGCATATTACTCAGTTATTATTATTTTTTTAATAAAACATACATATTCAATAAAATAGTTGTCTTTTAGTCATCCTATATTGAAATAATTATAATGTGATATATACATATATACATATACAAATACACGGCAAATAAACAACTATTTTATAGAATATAAACCTATTTTATTACTATTATTAGCAACAGTTCGTGGGGAAAAAACAGGTGGGGCACTTGGGTCAAACCAAATTTTGGAATGGGGATAGGAAAATGCGTCGCAACCAAAAATTACATTTCTTAGTATCATACACACACTTTGCTGTGTTTAAATACGAGTGTAACTGTCAGACATCGAATTTTTAAATAGGTACCAAGATAATAAAATTTTGCTAAACTCACTATAGGACCATGACCATTAAATCTGTTTATAGTTAAAGTCCATCCTCCTAAATTTCTAAGCACCAAGTGGTCGATGACTTGATCATTGAAACTTAAAATTGACTTCGCAAGTTATTTTTTAATAGATAGCTTTGTTAACGCGCACAGCCTTTCCTGGCCTATAGTGTTTCTTAGAAATGTTTTGATTCATTTCGGGGTCGATAAATATCTTTCGCTTTCCACAGTTGTCAAAGGGACAGTACTCAAAACAGTCAACAATTCCACAGATTCACTAAATGTTGATGTTAAATTGTTTTGGATAAACATTTGTAATATTTGTAACAGCGGCACAGCCCCACTCTGTTTCGAAAAATCGTCGCGTGCGTACATTACCGAGAGTTAATTTTTTAATTTTAAGTAATTTTCGTTAGCAAACAGGTTACATACAATTTTAATGCCTTCATTTGGAAAGACGGCGCGATATTCACCAATTTTTTCAGTTTCAAATAAATTTACAGTTAGGTATACATCGAAACTAAAACGTTCATGAACCTGTATCACAGATTTCCTTGCATATCCTGACATTCGGATTGGGGTCCACCTTGTAAGTAAATTTCCGCTTCTTTCTGCGATTCTCTATGATCGGTGTTATATATATCTACATGTCCAATAATTATAAGTAATAGTCATATAAGTAAGTAATATTTAACATAAAAATTTTCGAAATGTTCTAAATTTCCTGTCCCTGATTGATCATATTCAATAAGAACCGTTGCAATGTCCATATATATAAGTAACACATGAATCGTTTTTAAATGTGAAGATTTCCTTGGATTTGATGATATGAATTGTAGCTCCCATTGACAACTACTTCATTACTGTTATTGTAATAAAGAATATAACTAGTGTTATCTTTAATTTTTTCTGAAAGCTTATCATTTCTGTGTATATATGGACATATTTTACCATATATATTTAAATATCATACCATTTCCTCGGAGATTCAAATGCAAATTTCATTTTAATATTAAAATCAAATATCTTGCTACCATTTTTTCTAACATTGTTAATAAAATGACAATTGCAGACCAGTGAATGTTTTGAGGGTTTCCGATCTAGTCGCCTAGAAATTACGCAATCACTTTTATACGTCCATGCCACCTTATAAATATTTAATATTACCTCACAAGATTTAACCCTTTTTTCGCTCAGTTGAATCAACAGGAAATGTAGAATATGTACAAGTTTTTTTGTTACCAGAAAACACCACCATTTTCAAGGAAAAGAAAAACACCAATATTTTCAATACAATTTATATAACAGATTTCATAAAAAATCAACTCACCAATAATAAATTTAACAAAATATATCTGAAAATTCTCGCAAAAAATTGCAATTGACACTCATAAAGGGCAAAGCAACATCCACTCAAGAAAAGGTCCGAATAAAAACGTATTACGAGCAATTCATATATGTTAAATGTAAAATGTACTTTGGGGATTACGAAACTGTGAGAAAAATTGCTTATTAAACTTGTAAAGAGAAGAAAATGACTAAAAAAAATCTCTTATGAGAATTTCAATGGACAGTTTCTTTGTTTGGAAAGGTTCGGTAAGCTCCGCCCATCACTGACGTCAGTGCTTAGGATGTCTGAGAATGGGCCAGCGTCCAAGTTATGACGTTATAAAGGCGTCTCCTTAAAAATCTCCAAAAAAATCTCCGGGTTACCAGCGAAACGATGCATTACGGTCTTTGTTTTTCACACGCGGTAGTAAAGGAAACAGTAGCGGCACAAACTTATCTGTGCCCAAAGCACGTGTTCTTTAATCAGTGCGCTTCGGCAACCCACGACCTATTTCGTTACACTATAGAAGTCGCAAGAAGCGTGATCATAGACATAACAGAGGATAAATTAATATAAAATCTGAAATTATTTTTTCCACTTTATTTTTTAATTTCTTTGGTAGGGCACGTGCCCACGTGCCCTTATGGACACTGATTAGCAATAAGAAAAACGATTCCGTAGACCAGTCAAAGATACTGACAAAACCAACTTTTTTGTTAAAAAGAAAATTGTATGCAGTTTTCAAACTCTCATGATATCTATATAGAAATGGCCAGAATGGGATGTAGAGTTTTTTAAGGCAATAAAAAAATTTTTTTTTTCATTTTCAGGTCCCCTTAAAAATTTACAAAATCATATGAAGCAGATATCTTTCAGCCTTGCTCTGTTGGCCTTTGGCGGTCTAGTTAGCCCACCTATATAAGTTTTTAATGCGTACAAAGTTACATTTGAAGATTAGGGATATTATTGCATGGTGATCTTGTTAAAGCTAAATTAATATTTAGTAACAAATTATTTACATTAAAACCTAAAAATTATAGGCAATGTGGTAAATTCTGCAAATGTTCAAACTTTTTCTTTATAATGCTTTATCCGAAAAAGCTGTTTTACTATTTAAAGACAGCAAATGAAATTTGAAATATGATATGCATATCTAATAAGCTTGTAACAAGGCGGCATATGGCGATAGGTTTTTTTTTATTCCACAACATATGGAATATTAAATATTTTCTACAGCGCAAGCAATTTATAATTTTTGTTTCTTAAGTCAACCTTGGTCACGCTGTTTGTGCCGCAGAAATAATAAATGCGAAAATGACCGAACCCATCACCAAGAGAGAAAGCCGGAAGACCGTAAACCAGAAATGATAATAATTTCCAGGTAACTAAAAACCATATAAAGGCGCCTTTTTTTAACGTTTTAACACTTTTGGGATCTTTTTATATTACGTTTGTAAAAATAGTGAGAATAGATGTAAAAAAAATGACAATTTGTAACAACCAAAACAGAGTGTAAATTATTATCCCAAAAGTAATTGATTGATATTTGGTGATAAAATATGCGTTAGTTGATGAAAGAAATGTGAAAGAGAAGAAGGAAAGAAGTGAAGGAATTTAGCTATCCGGAAAGTAAACTAGATGAAGACAAGATTACAACATGTCAGAAATTAAATTAGAGATCGTAATAAATTTACATACCCCTTGGTCTTTCCTAGAATATAAATTTAAACATAGGAACATAAATGTTAAAATCTATAAATCACTCAATCGACGAGTAGTCACTTATGGACGCGAGACGTGGATAATCACAAGGAAAATAAAATATATGCTTGCAGTATGGAAAAGAAGAGTACCCAGAAGAGTTTTGGTACTGTGAATAATGGAATTATGTAACTTGAAGGATCAGATATAACTTCGAGCTCAAACTATTATACAAGGATCTGGATATTGTAGATTATGTGAGGGTTCAGCGACTATGTAAGCGTTTAGGTGGGCGAGACACACGAGAATAACGAATACAAAGAAGAATTATGGAGAAATGAAAAGGGGGGTAACAGCAAGAGAGGTGGGTAAAAAATACGGTTGAACGATAATGTAAGAAATGATGCAGAAGAACTACTGCTAATCAAAATTTCGAAAGCGGCTGTTGCGAATCGATCCGGTTAAAGGTGAAAGTAGAAGGAGGTTAAAGCTAATTGATACGCTACAGCAATACAGGAAGAAAAAAACGAAGACTATGCGGTAGTTCCCCAATTACCCGATTTAAAAAAATAGCTTGAACCCAGTTTTCCCAGGGTTTTTCCTTTGATTTTAAAATGTTTATTGTTTTTGCTTTGATAGTAAATATAAAATAAGTAGACAAATAAGCCAACACAATACCCACCCTATGGAGAAATGCTAAAGTGATTCTTCTTTATAAGAAATGAGCACATGAAGATTTAAAAAACTACTGCACAATAAGCCTCCTATCGATATTGTACAAAATTTTCACCAAGATAACATCTAAAAGAATATTAAGTGTTCTTAATGACGCACAACCAGGAGAGCAAGCAGGATTCAGAAGTGGATACAGTACTATGGATCATATCCAGGTTATCCAACAGGCCATAGAAAGGTACAATGAATACATCATGCCATTGTGATTGACTTTTATTAACTATGAAAAGGAATTTGATTCAATATCAAAGCAAACCATAATGGATGCATTGCTTAACCAAGGAATAGACAGAGCCTATATAAACCTACTGAGATCCACGAATGATGAAGCTACTGCGATAGTTCACATGGATGATCTTGAACTTAAAATCCATATAAAATTGGGTGTACGGCAGGGTGATTCAATATAGCCTGTTCTTTTGTCAGCCTGCCTTGAACAGGTATTCCATAATCTGGATTGGGAATAGGATGGAATAAAAATAAATGATGCATACTTAAGCCACCTTAGATTTTCATATGATATTGTTCTCCTGTCACAAGACCCAGATAAATTACAAAACCACATACAAGATCTGTAAAGGGCGGAAGAACCATTTGGCTTGAAAATAACCTGTAAAGAATCAGGTTATGTTCAACAAATTTGCTAAAAACAAAAAATATCTATTTGGTGGACTACTATATATATATCGTGGGCAAAGGATTTCAATTCAGGATGATACTGCCCGGGAAGCGGAACGGCATGTTAAGTGTAGGCTGACAGGTATTTGGCAGCCTCAACATAGAGTTTAAGGACAAACTCCCATTTTGTCTGAAGAGAAAAGTTTTTGATCAGTGCGTGCTGGCTGTTCTGACATGCGGAAGTGAAACATGGACACTCACGTCACAATCAGTTCAAAAAGTAGTTATATATATATATATATATATATATATATATATATATATATATATATATATATATATATATATATATATATATATATATATATATATATATAATTTGATATGTTTCTCGACCGTGCAATTTATAGTTTTTTTCTTGGGGAAATTGGTTGTTTTCGGGCTAGCGGTCAGCAGTAAAACAAGTGTTTAATCGTCTCAATATTTCGTCATTTTTTTGATGAATTCATCAAGAGACTAATTAATGACTATGGTTTAAAACGTGTGTATCTAAATAACGTTCTTGAACGATACGGTATCGTTCAAGAGTATCGTTCAAGAACGTTATTTAGATACACACGTTTTAAACCATAGTCATTAATTAGTCTCCTGATGAAGTCATCAAAAAAAAATGACGAAATATTGAGACCATTAAACACTTGTTTTACTGCTGACCGCTAGCCCGAAAACAACCAATTTCCCCAAGAAAAAAAAAAAAAATATATATATATATATATATATATATATATATATATATATATATATATATATATATATATATATATATATATTGTTATTAATAAACTCGAAGATATTTACCGAAAAGCACCAAATTACTTTCAAATCGCTTTTGTAACTTCTCGTTGCCAGTTTTGATTACCATGTTAGCATCATCAGGAGCTAATTCTATGAAAATCTTTTGATGACGCTAACATGGCTACCTAAATATCCCCGAGAATTTTAAAGCATTGATTTAATGTTTAGTGGTAAATCTCTTCTAGTTTAGTGTCACATCGAACGTTCCAACAGAAGAATTTAATTAGATCGCTTTTGTAACTTCTCGTTGCCAGTTTTGATTACCACGTTAGCATCATCAGGAGCCAATTCTATGAAAATCTTTTGATGACGCTAGCATGGCTACCTAAATATCCCCGAGAATTTTAAAGCATTGATTTAATGTTTAGTGGTAAATCTCTTCTAGTTTAGTGTCACATCGAACGTTCCATTTAGTTCGTTCTAATTAGTATTGATGTTAATTATATTACCTAAGACTATGTTATTTATTATTACCTAATATTGATGTAGGAAAGCGTACAGTGAAGATGAGCTTGCATTCTTATTAATGTTCTATATACAATTTCATTGGTTGGAGAGTCTCAGAAAAAAAAACATAGAAGTGTTTTTGAATTTAATGTCTCTAGTAACTGACATTTCTATGGAATTAAGTAGATCGTCAAAGCAGTTCTGGTTTATCCATTGTTAAATTAAATAATTTCCATTCTTTAGTCAATGTAGATCTAGCATTTTGCTGATTCACATTGATTAGTCTCCTAAGAGCAAGATATTATATCTTGCAGGTTGACTGATGATATTTAAAAAAAATGTGCAATGTTATTTTGAATAAATCCCTATGCTCTTATATACTTTAGGTTGTATTAAAATCATGTGGCTAAAGTCTAGGCTGTCAAATTAATAGACATATGTCCTTGTTTGAGTATAAGCATTTTACTAGGCCTGTAAATATGAAACCGGAATTTCGCCACAGATGGCCCTAGTAGTCAATTTTTAACTCACAACAATACAAGTTTCATACAAATTGTTTGCCAGGAAACTATGATTTGTGAACAGCATTGATTTTCCCTTACCATTTGAAGAAAACTGATGCAGAATCGCATCGAATGCTTGTCGAAGCTTACGGTGAGCATGCTCTTGGTAAATCAAAGTTCTTTGAGTGGTTTAGAAACTTGCGCTTTCAATTGAAATGGTTGGAGAGATTCCCCTGGTTGTCATATTCGGAATATAAAAGTGGAGCATACTGCAGAGTTTGCATGGTAATGGGACGTTCGCTTGATGAAGGTAAAGGCGGTCATCCAAGGATCGGCCAGTTGGTGACCGAACCTTTTTGTAAGTGGAAAAATGCCCTAGAAATATTTGAAGCTCATGCGAAATCGGGATACCACAAGCGAAATTCAGAACTGGCAGATAACTTTCTAAAAGTAATGTCTTCGCAGGCTTTTTCGGTCACTGAACAGTTGTCTTCTGAAAGAAAGAGACAACAAGAGGAGAATCGAAAAAAACTAATCCCTATCGTAAAAGCAATAATTTTTTGCGACAAACAAGGCATCTCCTTGAGAGGTAAAATCGATTCGGGGCGCATACAAATTACACCAGAATCACCAGAACCTGAACAACCACTACAGAATGATGGTAATTTTAGAGCCCTGAGCGCCCCTTGAGCGGTTTGCGGCTGAGTCTAGAGATAAAGATCTGGCTGAGCATTTGAATACTTCACAGAAGAATGCCCTGTACACAAGCCCTCAGATCTAAAACGAAATAATTGACATTTGTGGTGAATTAATTCAACATAAAATAATTGAAGAAGTAAAGAAAGCCAAACTATTTGCGATTCTGGCTGACGAAACCACCGACATCGGACGTGTAGAACAAGTCTCGTTATGTCTTCGATATGTTGATTTTACAGATAATAAACACCATATACTTAAAGAGATGTTCCTTGAGTACATTCCAACGGTCGATGTTTCAGGATCCGGTCTCGCAAATCTTATTATTACAGCTCTGAAAAAGCATGGACTTGAATGTTCTAATGTGGTTGGTCAAGGTTACGATGGGGCTGCAGCTATGAGTGGGTATTTGCACGGTACCCAAGCTTATGTTCGCCAAGAATGTCCTCTTGCTCTTTATGTACACTGTAATGCACAATATCTCAACCTTGCTATTGCTGATTTATGTTCATTAGCAAATGTCCGAAATTGCATTGGGATTGTGCAGTCTGTTGGTCCCTACTTTCGACATTCTGCTCAACGCACTGCTTTGTTGAAAGAAAAAATTCAAGAGCTACTACCCGTCGGTAACCAAAAAAGCTTGCTCTCAATGTGTAAAATACGGTGGGTCCACAAACATGAAGCTATTATAAGATTCAGGGAAATTTATTCAGCGATTGTGAATGCTCTCGAAGAACTCCAATTTAATCACAATAAGGAAACATCGCAACAAGCTGCCCAATTGTTAAGTACGTTTCGATCTTCGAATTTTGTGATGTGTTTAGTGATTCTTCAAAAAGTTATGAGCTATACATTGTCGCTATCAAAACAATTACAGACAATTGACATCGATCTTATCACGGCATTCAAACATGTAGATGATGTTATTAATGTCTTACAACTCCTGAGAAACAACACTGACGTCGAATATCTTCATCTCTATGAAGACGCAAAGGTTTTACTGGAACAAAATGGTAGTATACTGCGAATGCCACGCGTCATCGGAAGACAATTAAATAGACCGAACATTCCTGCATTGGATGTATGCACGTATTACAAAATTCATTTGTTCATTCTATTTCTTGATCATACAATTCAACAATTGGTTGAAAGGTTTACCAAACATCGTAAAGTAGTATCAGCATTATCTGGTGTGCTACCTTCAAATTTTACTGCCAGTTCTGAAATTGAAGAAGCAATTTCCATGTACTCGTCACTGCTTCCCGAAAGCAACATATCAGTGGTTAAAGCAGAACTTGAAGTATGGAAAACAGTGATGACAAGTATCTCGCCTACTCCGAAATCTAGTTTGGAATGCCTCGATATGTGCGATAAAAACCTTTATCCTAATATTTACACATTACAACAAATCTTGGCTACCATTCCTGTATCCACTGCTACCCCAGAAAGGTCTTTCTCGAGCCTAAGGAAACTGAAAAATTATTTACGAAACACTACAAGTGAAAACAGACTTAATGGTTTGGCTCTCATGAACATTCACTATAGAACAGAAATTCATGCAGATGAAGTAGTGGATATATTTAAAAGAAAAAGCCGAAGATTTCTTCTTTAATGGTTTTAGATTTAGCGCAGAGGAACGAAATTAATTTAACCATTTCATTTAAAGATAAGAACTATATAAATATGTCGATGAATATATAGATATTAATTTTTCCGATGAATATATAGATATTAAATTTCATGTAAGTATATTTTTGTTGTTTTATTTACTTCAAACTAAACCCCCCCTCAAAACTAAATCCTGGCTACGCCCGTGGATTAGATTGTAATATCAGTAAATGTTCTTCGAGGGGTTTATTTAAAACAAAATAAAAATCCTGGTTCACCTGTATAGGGTTTCAATAGCACGAAAAGTAAAAAGAAGGAAGGGGAAAGCAAAAAAAATCTTCAGTAGCACTATTTTCTTCTACGCCCTCCCATTTTATAAACTCACGAGCCGCCACTGCCGGCAAGTCTTTTTCTAACTAAGTCTCTAGCTGTAAGTTTTTGTCATAGGACTTTTAATCAGTTAAAGTAAATGGAAACATAAATTGTTACTTGTAATCTTCCATTTACTGGAATTTTTGAACATAAGTATAAATGTCATAAACTAAAATTTCATTCAATACATCCAAGTGTATTAATTTTTTTGGGTTAAAAAAATCATTTGGAGTTGAACCGGCACTGTAAAAATCCCAAACGACGGCACGCGTGCATGTCTCCGGTCAATTATACGAAAACCTTGGCAGAACAATGACGAAACCTCGAAAGTTTATTTGCATGTAAAAAACAGATCCGATCGTGGTGTTAGGTCTACGCGTCGCTATTAAAAATGCCTGAGCGTAAAAAAAAACAACGCGATTTCTATCTGGTGATACAGTTTACTGCTCTTTTAGATGTTTGAAATGTGATTCTCTTTTTTTTTGTAGGCAAACATAAACATGTTAATATGGACAATAAGAGAAGAGTTAATGACTAATTTCCACGGGATAACAAAAGTATTTGCGTTTTTTCCTTTGTGTATAAATAAAGGATTATAGTTCACTCCTCAGAGGTTTAATCCGGTTTCAACTTTTTACTCCGACAAATAAATATTCCTTCTTCAGAATTCAGGTGATGCCACTGCGAAATATTCAGTTGAGAGTTTTTAACAAAACATTTAAAGCGAGTGAAATAAATCGCTGAATAAGTGTTATTTTAAGACATTATTTTAAAATAGGTTTCAAAGCGACTAACGCCGCTCGTAAAATTTGCGAAATGTGGCCGAAGTGACATACGTTTTCGAACGATTGATAACGTTACTTAATATTGATTGATATAAGTTACTAATACTTATTATTACTCACTCCATTTTTATGGAGAAAGTGGTCCAACTGATCAAAATACAAATTCCCTCAACTATCAAGAATTTAAAAAAAATGATAATTTAAACAATAAGATCATTGTTATTATTACTATTATCATTTGTACAACGAAAATAAGGTCTTCAAACAGATAATCCCTAACACATTTTATAGGTGGTTAAAATAAGAACAATTTTAATGGGAAAATATAAAAAAGTAAATGAAGCAAATTGATCTATGGAAAATATTCATAATATTAAAACTACTAAACAGGTGAAGTATACATTTAGAAATAATAATTATTTATGATTCATTATTCTAATATTTTTAAATACGTCAATATATCGGATCATATATAATTATTTACTATAAAATGTGTCTGACATCAAGTCATTAAATGATTTATTTGATCAATAATACTTGTGACTTAAATATTTTATCAAAATGTTTCTGCAAATCCTAAGAATTTATTTTTAGTTAATTAAAAGAATTAATCATTCTTTTTCTATTTAATTTTGATTTCTTTATCACATAATAACAATAAAAAACCATAACCTCTCAATCAGCTCTTTTTATATTTCTTTTTTGATAACTTCCTTGATATTTTAACCATCTTCTTAAGTGTTCACAACTATCTGTTTCTACTGTACTGGGAATCAGTAAAGCATCATCAATAATTTTGTCTAATGAATTTTTTGATATCGGAGATAATACAGCCTTTCCAGCCATTATTACACAAAACAGTACGAAACTTTTGAATTACCGCTTTTTCAACATGGCGGTTGCGCTTGCGCTTACCAGTTCGTAAAAAGTCCTATCAGCACTAGTGCTGGGAGTTAGATAAGTTCTGGGAGGTAGATATGAGAATTGAAAGGAAGATCAGCAAAGGAAGGTTAAGGAAAGTTAGTTCTGGGAGGTAGATATGAGAATTGAAAGGAAGATCAGCAAAGGAAGGTTAAGGAAAGATTGGGTCAATTAGCAGCAACTGTGCCTACAAATTCTAGAACAGATACTAGAAAATTTTCAGGGGAATTAGGAGTTTCCCAAACAACCGTTAACCAGCATTTGCGAGTCATATGAATGGCGCCAAAGAGCTACAGAAGCATCTCAGTCAATAACTTAAGTACAGAAGCCTCTTAACTATCCAGCCTAATGTAGCAGGCAGCTAATCCGGATAACGTAAAAGCCAGATAAGCCGAAGACTGTTAACTTATCTACATACATACGTACATACATATAAATGTATAATGTACATGCATACATACGTACATATGTACGTATTACGTACTAATACTGTGTCTACTTAATTTTGTTAAACAGATTTATTTCAGCTCAGAACTTACATGTTTTTGTGTAGGTATGTACTATTAAAAAATGCATAGATAATACAATACATAATATAACATATATGTACATACATTTTTTGGTTAGTCTTTTTTATAAAGTCTTGTATTTTTTTCTGTTTTGCCCTCTGTGTTCTCTTTCCCGCTGAAAGGTCTCTTGTCCCTTTAATTGCCTTGGTGCATTATAAGTAACCACTCTTCGACTTTCCGCGCTCCATGTTTTGGGTCATTGTGTTGTTGGAAGATAAGTGATCACCCGATACGAAGGCTTATTGCACTCGATTTTAGATTTTCTGTTAATATGGCTATATACACATCTTGATTCATTATGCCACCAATAATTTTTAGTTTTCGCTCGCCAGACGCATTCATACAGTCCCACACCATGGTTACCCCATGATCCCCCTGTTTGACCATGGGACACATGTTTTTAGCTGCTAGCGCTTGATTGGATTTTTGCCACACCCGAACTTTTCCATTGGATGAAAACAAGTTATCACAAGCAAATTCGTTGCTGAACAAAACTACGAATAGGCTTATTCAGATAATCTTTTACAAAGGATGAACGTTTATCTATTCGCCTTATTACCGTCTTTTTCCGAGCTGATCGCGAGTTACAACCTGAATTTTTTATTACATTTCGCACTGTTTGTGGTGTAACTCTAATCGCATAATCAATTTCTAGCATACCTGTAATGAAAGCGGCACTCATTTTTAGGGTTTCATGAATATTTTTCATAATTTCTCGTTCATGGATACCTCGCAATTTTTTTTGCCGTGCAGTTCTTGGTCGACTTTGAAAGTTTCCAGTTTCTTTAAACAGCCTCATGTTTGGAAATTATTTTGCCAGTTTCCCTCAGCGACTTTGATTTCCTTCTTAAACTAACAACTAATTTTCGTATTTCAACAGAAATCTCCATAATGAGACCAAACCCAAAATTAAATTTACTTCTTTGCAGGTCAATATATAATACAACACTGAATGAATAACACAGAAAGCGGCCTTTTGATGGATTGACAATTATTGATTAGATGTTTTTTGTTTATAAATAGTGTACACAGACTTTTTTGCCCATATTAGGTTAATTATTTACTATAGCGTCAAAACTTGGTCCTAAGTAAAACGTATATATATATATATATATATATATATATATATATATATATATATATATATATATATATATATATATATATATATATATATATATATATATATATATATATATATCCTACTTTAATAACCAACTATTTCAGTATACTTGGATGTAATATTCTTACTGTGGTGAACATAAAGTTGAAAATTTCAACACTTACAATGTTTTTCAAATATATATGGAAGTACATCAGACTGAATATTACAAGCTAGGGTTAAAAATTACAAAAGTAGTTATCAGACTGTTTGTTGATTTTTATTCGGTCGGGGCCTATTACGTCCGCATCGTTGGTTGCGATCAGTGAACGTTGCCAAAAGAGTCGCCCGCGGTTTCCGGCAAGCGTTTGAAGCAGGCGCTATCGAGAAATCCTCGGCCTACAAACGACTCCGTATTATCCGCGTTGGTCGTCATCTGCAACCACGTTGCCATATATGAAAACATAATAAATTTTCGTATATAGCAGATGCAGAATCGTGCCACTGTACGAACATAAGTCCAACTGGTCTCACAAGTGAAATTGACTACATCATGTCAAACGATAAAACAATATTTTGTAATTGTACTGTTCTTAACCGTTTTAATGTCGGAAGTGACTATAGAATGGTAAGTGCAAAGGTTAGGATAAACTGTCGAAGAGAACGTACAAGAATGGTAAGATCGAAGAACGGCAAAGTGGATTGGGAGGTTTTTTCAGAGGGGCAGCGATTTTGAGATTGTTTTGTCAAACCGTTTTATTGTGTTGTAAGACCGAGGTGAGATGGAAATAACAGAGCAGTATGAAAAATTAATCGACAATCTGCTTAAAACGGCTGCTGCAATAGCATCAGCAGAAAAAAGTTTCGAACAGACAAGAATCTACAATGAGACAATTAATTTAATGAAAAAACGGCGTACATTGAATAATGCAGGGAGTCTTTTTGGCAGAGTCGAGTACGCTAAACTTTATAAAACTATCAGAAAACGTATTTGGGAAGAAAACGAGTCAGTTCAACATACAGCTAGTGCAAAAAAATTCTAGAAGAAAACAAGGGAATAAACAAAGCAAAATACAAGTTGATAAATAAAAGGACACAAACGTTTGCATTAATGCGTATTTGCAGAGAATGAACGGAAGTGTTAGAGGTTATCAGAAGATTTCATTCCAAGTTATATGAAGATCAGAACCAGTTAAAGAGAGCAAAGCCCACGGGAGAACAAATACCAGATATCCTGTTGGATGACGTGACAAATGCTATAGAAGTGATGAAGAATGGAAAGGCTCCAAGAGAGGACAGTGTAACAGTTGAGATGTTGAAAGCTGGCGGTCGAACATTACATAAAATCATGACAAAATTCTACTCAAAATATATCAGGGAACAAAAAATACCCAACCTATGGAAAACTGCTGAAGTGATTATTCTTCATAAAAAAGGGGATTTGAAAAACTACCGCCTAATAAGCATCCTGTCAGTATTGTACAAGCTTTTCACCAAGATAATATCTAAAAAAATATTGAGAACACTGAATGACGCAGAACCAAGAGAACAGGCAGGATTTAGAAGTGGATTCAGTTTAATGGATCATATATAGGTTGTCCAACAGGCTATAGAAAGGCACAATAAATACACCATGTCTCTGTGCTTGGCATTTATTGACTATAAAAAGACATTTGATTCAATATCAAAGCAATCAATAAGGGTGCATTGCTTAACCAAGAGATAGACAGAACTTATGTAAACCTACTGAGATCCATGTATGATGAAGCTACAGCGACAGTATACATGGATGACCTTGATGTTAAAATCAATATAAAACGGGGTGTACGACAGGGTGACTCAATATCCCCTATTCTTTTCTCAGCTTGCCTTGAAAAGGTATTCCGTAATCTGGATTGAGAACAGGATGGAATAAAAATAAATGTTAGATACTTAAGCCACCTAAGATTTGCAGATTATATCGTTCTCTTGTAACAAAACCCAGATGAACAACAAAAACACATACAAGAGCTGCAAAAGGAGGGAAAACGATTTGACTTAAAAATAAACCTGAAAAAAAGTCGGTTATGTTCAAGAAATTTACTGAAAACAGAAGAATATTTATTTTAGGAAGCAACTAAAAGGAT
Source organism: Cosmopolites sordidus (assembly GCA_031761425.1). NCBI lineage: Eukaryota > Metazoa > Arthropoda > Insecta > Coleoptera > Curculionidae > Cosmopolites > Cosmopolites sordidus. Next base: position 478,013 of record JARFXV010001251.1, read on the forward strand.
TTCAATGGAGGGTGATACCGCCCGGGTAGTGGAACGGCACGTTAAGTGTGACTGGCAGGTATTGACAGGCTCAACATGCTGTTTAAGAACAAACTCCCACTTTTTCTAAAGAGAAAAGTTTTTGATCAGTGCGGGCTGTCTCTTCTGACATACGGAAGTGAAACATGGACATGGAAATGGAAACATGGAAAATATATATATATATATATATATATATATATATATATATATATATATATATATCTATATATATATATATATATATATATATATATATATATATATATATATATATATATATATATAGATATATATATCAGGATATATATATATATATATATATATATATATATATATATATATATATATATATATATATATATATATATATATATATATATATATATGTTACATCTAATATTATCACGGATGGTAGATAATGTTTCTAAATCATTCCGGGTGTCGATCCGTTGATCGTGTGAAGAGTTGGACTCTTCAATCGAAACGGACAACATTTGAAAAGGCCAAATGCGATTTTGGCGAAACGTCGTGACTCTTCACTTCATATATATATATGTATATATATATATATATATATATATATATATATATATATATATATATATATATATATATATATATATATATATATATATATATATATATATATATATAGACCGGATGGGGCTTCTCTGAGTTCTTCTCTGAGAGGCTTCTCGGACCTTGTAGTTTTCAATATTCGCAATTTCTTTGGTTCCTTCAAAATTGATTTTATGTCATGTTTGTAGATTGTGTTGGAACAGAGTGGAAGTGGATTGTTTGATTTTCAAGTTGTTTTTATATTCTTATATTCTGGATTCATCTGTTCATCTGATGATAGATTCATCTGTTTGTTTGTTCTATGTATGTTCTGTTTCAGTCGGAACAAGATATTCTATATACCCCATGTTTTTCCAGTCTGACTTTGTCCTTGGGGTTTCTTAGGATGTTTGCGATATTTGCATTATTTTAATGGAAAATCATAAACCGAAATTATTTTAATGTAGATAGCTTCATAAACTCAAACAAAGTTGTCTGATGAATCAAATATTTTTTCTTCTCAAACAAAATTGTTTAATAGCATGTTCATAATTTTTACTCCCTATTTTGTAAATGAAACGCGCTCTTCATCGGAGTCTATTTTTCTAAAATTTCTAACTCTCTTTTAATTGAACTTAGGGCTTCCGTCAGGTTAACAACCATCATTTGATCTTCAGATTGAACTTGGATAAAGGAATCAGGTTCTTCAATGTTTTGCTCTCATATTTCTATGAACTCATCAACTGTCAACCTCTGATTATGTGAATATAGCAGTTCTGGTACGTCCTCACCATTCATTTCTAAATTTATTTATCTAGCAAGATCGACAACGTTTTCAATAACACAGTCAATCGGATCAAGCTCTGATGCTGATTCCACCGGAGTTTCACTAGTGAAAAAAAAGGACGCACTTTTTTGCAGACGCCATTTAAATTTTTCGGTGAAATTTCATCCTAAGATTGTACAATAATGTTCACGGCTTCTAAAATTTTAAATTGTTTCCAAAAGTCTCTCACAGAGAGCTCATTGTTTTGCCTCATAGCTTAATGGATATGTGCAAATGATGGACTCGTGCAATATGATTTAAATGATTTGATGACATCCTGGTCCATCGGGTGAAGCAACCTGGTTGTATTTGGTGGCAAAAATTCAACTTTCAAACATGGGCCGAAATTAGTGAGAGTAGATGGAGTATGGCCTGATGCATTGCCGATTAACATCATCATCTTAAATGGGATTTGTTTTCATTAGCAATAACGCTCGATTTCAGTTATGAAGTGATGACTAAACCAATCCTCAAAAAAGAAGGCTGTCACCCAAGCTTTAGGATTTGACTTCCAAATCACGGGCAAACCAGCTGTAGATTTAGATTTCAATGCTCTTGGATTTTCCGAGTGATAACCTAAGAGAGGTTTTAATTTACAGTCAACAGCTGCATTCTGCTAACCGTCAATCGACTTTTGGAGACCTTAAAACATGGAAAAGTTTTTTCTTCACACGTGATAAAACAGAACAATCCAGTCTCATCCACGTTGAAAACGGTTAGCCTGCTATAGCCACCTTCTTCTAATATATCCTTGAGTTTCTCTGGATAGAGACACATCCTCTTTATTAGCACTTGCCGCCTTTTCACTCGGCTTTACAGCGACTTTTGAAGCTGCTGAGCCACCCGTTACCACCTTTAAAGATTTTATTTTTGGCCCCTTCCCCAGCTTCTTTTAATCTTCAAAAATCAACTTGCCAAAGAGATTGGGAAAATGTACAACTAGCGATGGCGCATACTTTGAATAAATCATATTTTATCTTTCTCCCAAATTAAACATGCTTTTTAAGAAGAAAAAAAGAATTATTAACCTCTACACTTTGTAGTTACATTTACACTAATATTCGTGTTTTCGACAGCTTCGAAAACATTATCTCCACTATTATTTGGGAATTACCCTGCACATTATGAATTTACGTTAAGTTGATTTGTTTTATCACGAAGTTTTATGCAACATTTACAACAGATAAAAGTCTAAACGTGGCAACGTTGAGATGGCGCAATGTAACCAGCGCGCGTGTTTGTTTATATCCTGGATAAGCGGCCACGCGCTCGTCCTGCTGAGTAAGCCAATGACGCGGCCCTCGCACCCTGACTCATCGCCACTCTCATCGGCTAATTGGGTTTATTGCTGCAATCGCCTGTACCATAATTCCGGCACGAAGCTCCAAATAACCGGCGGATCAATTAGTCGATAGGTTTTTTTCCTGCTTGCGAGGTATCAAAATATGGTCATCAGCAAACCTGAATGGTCACCGATCCATTGTATGCGCACGTGTTAACCGGATGGCCAAATCGAGGAAAAGAAAAAAAGGAATGCGCCAGCTACTTGCGCATTCTTAAAAGAGTCGACGACTTCCTCGGGACGTGATCGTAACAAATTCGACTCGTCGTCGGACGTGGTGCGACTTTTTTAATCCTCGAAGACGTTCGTCGATCACGTGGCCGACGGCGGAAATTATACGGTGAAAGCCGGCCTTTCCGATGGCATTATTGCCCTGACCCCAGTGAAACCAACCGTCAAAGAATACTTGCACAAATGTCACCTCAGTGATAAATACATGCATCTTGCCTAGTTTAACAGTGCTACTTTTATCTGTTAAGTATTTTATTTTTAATATAAAAAAATATATATAGCCATCTTGTGACACTTAATATAACATAACTCAATATTTGTTATATATTAATATAATAAACACTTAATATAACATAACTTATTAATTGTTTTTGATTATATATTTTGTCAAAAAAGTACCGGGTATTAACAGGGTCAATAAAATATAAAATATTTATTATTATTATTCATGTATGGGCTCTGGTGGACCACGCGAAGTACAATTAGAGGCGTTTGTTGTTGTTAGCCTTCCTTTGCGCCCATACTAATTTCATTCTTTCACTATGAGCTTTTTCTTTCGTCAGATCAAGTTGTTCCAGTCTTCCTACATTTTTCTCTCTGGCCAACCTTCCAAACGTTAACCTTGTGTCTGAAACACCTTTTTCCTGAATTTCACTTTGTGTAATATTAGCTGATCTTAGGTCCTCTTTAATTGCAGCAATCCATTTACTTATTTCTACTTTAGCTCTACTCCTATTTTCATAAAATTCGACTATTTGTCTAGTTAGCCTACTCGGATTCATCCGTTTGACGTGTCCGTAAAACTTAAGTCTTCTTTTTCTCATATCGCTATGTATATCTGTGTATTGTTTGATTTCTTGGTTTTCTCGAAGTCGGTATGTTGTGCTATTTATTTGTTTGGGGCCAAGGATTTTTCTTATGATTTTTCTTTCCTTCTTTTCAATGTCCTCGATGTCCCTCTTTCTATTCAAAATGAGCGTTTTTGCAGCATATAGACATTCTGGCTTAATAACTGTGTTGTAATGTCTCAGTAATGTTGTAGTGTCTCAGTGTAATGGTGTTCTTAGTCTGTTGCAGGTCATGTATTGTGTCTTTTCAAAGGAAATTTGGAGTCCTACCTTTTCTGCTGTTTCTTTTAGGATTTCAATCTGTTTCTGTACCCTTAATACATCTTGAGCTAAAATTGCTAGATCATCAGCAAATGCCAGACAATCGATTTTGATGTTGGTTCTCCCCAGTTTAATGGGCTAGTCAATATTCAATGCCGACTTTTTTTCACGCCACTCCTGTATTACTTTTTCTAGAAAACAGTTAAATAAGAGTGGCGAGAGTCCATCCTCTTGTCTCATTCCAGTTTTAATTTTGAAGGGCTCTGAGATGTCACCCATGAATTTAACTTTTGACCTTGTGTTACTTAACGTTGCTTTAATAATTGCCAGCGTTTTCAGATCTAGTCCTTGTTCTTTCAAGATTCGGAATAAAGATTCGCGGTCAATAGAATCATATGCTTTTTTGAAATCCACAAAAGTACAGACGAGATTTTTATTGTACAGTTTTTGATGTCTTAGAATCAACTTTAGATTCAGAATCTGTTCAGGGCAGGATCTGCCCGGTCGAAAACCTGCTTGATATTCACAAATGTTACGTTCTAACTGTCCCTGTGCTCTGTCTAGTAGACATTGAGATAGAATCTTGTAACAAACTGGGAGAAGAGATATCCCTCTATAGTTGTTTACATCCGTTCTATCTCCTTTCTTATGTAGTGGATGGATTAGAGCATCTTTACAATCTTCCGGAATCCGTTCGGTTCGCCAAACTTCTTGTAGAATTTTGGTTATTTCCTTGATTGTACCTGGACCAGCCGATTTCAAAAGTTCAGCAGTGATTCCATCTTCACCAGAAGCTTTGTCATTTTTAAGCCGCTTGATTTGCCTAATTATTTCATCTTCATTCGGTGGTAATGAATATGGGTTTGTTTGTTTAGGGTTTAGTGTTGCTAATTCGTTTAAGGGCTCAGAACAGTTTAGTATTTGTTCAAAATATTTCGCAAGTTCTTTGCAATTGTCTTGGTTATTTAGAGCTAATTGTCCGTTTCCTTTTGGAAGCAAAGACTTTGCGGTTGATAACCTGTTAATTTAGTTTTAAATGTTTTGTAAAAGTTTCGGGTGTTGTTTTTTTGGAAATCTTTTTCTATTTCATTAAGTTGATTGTTTTCATATTTTCTTTTTGTTTGTCTAATTAGCTTCGATGTTTCTTTTCTTACTTCCAAAAAGATGTTATAGTTTATTGCTGTTTTTTGACTGTTCCAATCTTTGAATGCTTTACTTCGGCTTAATACTGCTTGCTCGCAAACTTCATCCCACCACGGATGTTTTCTACGTTTTTGTAAAGGGACCAACTTTAAGGCTGTTTTAATAATTTTTTGTTTCAATTCTTGCCAGTTCTGTGCTGGTTGTTTATCAAGCTCTTCTGTTAGGGTTGGTTTTATTTTCGTTGGGTCAAACTTTGGTATTAGTAGCCTCTTTTGACTAAGTTTTCGAGGTTTTAAGCTAAGTTTGATTCTAGTCAAGTAGTGATCTGTGTCTATATTTGCTCCTTTCCTGACTTGAACATTCAAAATCTCTTTATAATTGGGGTACGAAGTGGCAACATGGTCAATTTGAAATTCACCCATATACGTGTTTGGACACCTCCAGGTCTTTTGTTTTGTTATTTTCTTCTTAAAATGGGTTGACATTATTTTTAGATTAAGCTGCGAACATAGTTCAACCAATCTTCTACCATTATGGTTAGTCCATTTTTGAGCGGGAAAACTGCCGACTGTTTTCCTGTGTTTTCTTTCTTTCCCTAGTTGGGCGTTGAAATCACCCATTAGGATTTTTACATGGTTAGAGGGAATTTTAGAGATAGTCTTTTCCAGAATTTCCCAGGCCTTATTTACTTTTTCAGGATTATATGTTTTTTTTCGTTAACTGGGAGGTGTGCATTGATTAATGTATAGTTTTTGTTAGCACACTTGGGTGATAGTGTCATAAGTCGATTATTTACTGGCTGGACATTTGTTATAGAACCAAGAATGTTTCTTGAGACAGCGAAAGCAACACCGAGATGTGGTGTATTTTTGAGTATTCTTTTGTCCGTTTTAGTTTTATAAAGTCTGTAGTTGCCGAATTCCAAGGTATTATCATCTGTCAATCTGGTTTCTTGCAAAGCTAAAATTCGTGTAGTTTTCCTGGACCCAGGAGAGAATTGATATTTACCGTTGAAAAGAAAGGTTTTGTTTTCGGTTTCAGACGTTGGCCAGAGGTCTCCGATTGCCTCGGTTATAAAGTCCGGTTGTACCAGCAAAGCTGGCAGAGGATTGTCTACCTCCTGGGGTAATTTTGTAATTACTAGTACTTTGAATTAAAGGTTTGAACCATGACAGTTCAGAGTTTAAGACTGTAGGGGTTAGTTCCAGAATTTAAATATCAGCCGCACCACTGGTTTTCCTACGCTGACCACTCAACCGCTTGATACAAGTCAGACGCTAAGTGGATTTAGTTTTTTTTTGCCTTGGTTTGGGGCTGCTTATTTTGGGATATTCGCAGCTGTCCATTAATATCTAATGGAACTTTTACTGTCCACCACCCGTGACCCGTCCAGTACCTTAGGCGAGGTAAACTGGATAAAATATTTATTATTTATTATATCACCTTCAAACTACGCCCCTTCCGAAATAATTTACTTATGCCAACGAATAATCCAATTGTGAAAATATTTTTGAAACGCATTTTCCAGAATCTACTGCAGTTCTCGTCGCGAATTATCTTCTATGTCTTCTATCGACTAAAAACGGGCGCCTCGAAGTGGTAATTTGAGTTTTAGAACGAGAAAGAGTCGACCGGAGCCATATCAGGTAAATACGCTGGTTGTTCGATGGTTTTTGTTGAGTTTTTAACCAGAAATTCGTTCATAATGATAGCCTTGTGAGATGGTGTATTGTCGTGATGCAAAATCCAATAGTTTTATTTCCACAAATCTGACCTTTTTCGACGAATTTGCTCTCTCAAACGCTGCATAATGCTCAGATAATATTCTTTATTTACCGTCTGACCTTCTGGCAAGAATTTTGAGTGTATAACACCGCGGTAATCAAAGAAAACAGTCAACATCACCTGAACTTTTGAACGACTTTGACGTGTTTTTTTGGGTTTTGGCTCAGTTAAAAGACGCCATTCCGAAGCTTGTTAACTGGTTTGCATCTCAAACTCGCACACCCATGTCTCTTCACCAGAAACAATGCATTTTATGAATGTAGGGTCGGAATTGACTCGTTCTAGCATGTCTTAAGAGACCTTTACGCAATTGAGTTTCTGAAGAAAATTCAGGTCTTTCGAAACTATTCGAGCGGCAACTTGTTTCATGCCCAAACAATCGCTTAAAATGGTACGAATTGATTCTCTTTCAAACTTATATGACGATTTTGGTCCTTCACTTTAGGGATGTTAACTTCAATTGAAGACGTGGATGGCCGACCAGAACGAGACAAATATTCTGTCACATCTCGACCGCTTTTGAATGCACTGTACTACTCATATGCACGTATTTTTGATAAAATCGATTCACCGTAAGCCTCATGCAATATTTTCAGCGACTCGGCATACGAAATTCCATTTACAATGCAAAATTTAAGACAAATTCTTTGTTCGATATTTTTATCCATTATAAAAATATCGTATATATATTTATATAATTATCCATTCCATCCATTATATAATTATCCATTATAAAACACTTGAGATGAGCGGACAAAATCGAGCGCTGTAAACCAACTAAATGACAGATGACGTTCAAACTCAGCGCGTCAGTATAGAGGACAGTTGTGTGTGCCAACTTAGCGATAAAAAGTCTTGTAAGCGGGCTTTTCAAAAGATCAATTCTCGGCACTTTTTGGACAGAATGTAAATGGTTGTCCGATAAGAGTGTCAGAACTCTAAAATGAGGCGCAATGATTGATACATTTTTCTTTGATCCTGTAACTAATAATGTCACCAATGATGACTAATTGCAGACCCAACTTTGGAAAAAATATTCTTTCCCGACGAAGCGAACTTTTAGCTTAATGAGTTTGTGAACATATATAACCGGAGCATTTAGGCCGATAAAAATCCTCAAGTGATTCAGGAATTACCTCTCCATTGTTAGAAAGTCACTGTTTGGTACGGTTTTTGGGCCGAAGGAGTGATAGGGCCTGATATTTTGAAGAAGAAGGAAATCGTGAAGAATATCTTTGGTCTAAAGCGATAATTGTGGATGGAAATGATGTTTCCTTTCAACAAGAAGGCGCAACTTGATACACATCTCGCCAATAGATTTATTGCAAGAAAAGTTTTTTAATTGCGTTATTTCGTGAAATGGTAATATCAACTGGTCATCAATATCATGCGATGAAGTGCCATTAGATAGGCGTAGCCTTGAGTTATTTTTTGTGCAGTTATTTTAAATTTCTGATTTAAATAAATAAACCCCAAATAATTTTTGTTCTTTAATGAAACATTCAAGATACCATTGAAGATATACCATAATATAACACATCGGTCAACAAGTCCCCGGTCTGACAAATAAAAAACACTGTTTTTTTGCAAATTTCGACTTTATTCATTAATACATTCTCCTTGAAGAGCAATGCAATCATTCCAAAGCTTTTCTAACATTTCTACACCTTTTTTTATAGAACGATTTCTTTGCTTTCAAAATATCTTTCAGTTTCGGCAATTACCTCTTCACCGGAGCGAAATTTCTTTCTATGGAGCATTTTTTTGAGATCTGAGAACAGGAAATATTCGCTAGGACCAGATCTGGAGAATACAGTGGTTGAGGAAGCAAGTGGAAGTGCAATTCAGCCATCATTACCAACGATTTGTGACACGGTGCATTGTCTTGGTGAAAGCAATTTTTTTGTTTATTGGGAGCTTTTCTTTTGAGATCTCGTCCTTCTAATGCACCGATAATGCTATGCAATAGTCGCTATTCATAATTTTACCTTTCTCGAGATAATCGATTAACAATGTCCAATGCGCATCCCAAAATACAGAGGCCATAACCTTGCCTGCCGATGGTTTTGTTTTTGGTCGTTTTGGACGGCTTTCACCGGTTGCTGTCAACTCAACTGACTGCCGATTGGACTCCAGAGTGTAGTGATGGATCCATGTTTCATCCATTGTCATATACTGTATGAAAAAATTCTTTTTATTTCGCTGAGAATAATCAATATGTTGTTGATTTTCGTCCACTGAGGCATCCATTTCGATAGCAAGTTACGCATACCCAAATGTTCACGCAAAAACACTTTCTATCGATATCTTCATCATACTAGCTGTCTCCTGCTAGTATGATGACTAGCTTTACTTTACGGTTTTGCGAAATAATTTTGTGAATGTTTCTGATATTGTCTGGTGTAACTACCTCATTCGGACGTACATATCGCTCAGCCTCATTACTGCTTTTACGGCCACGTTTGAATTCAGCATACCAATCAATAATGGTTTATTTTCCTGGGAAAGACTCCCGATAATGTTTATCAAGCCACTGTTTTGCTTCCACGGTATTTTTCTTCACCAATTTTTTTTTTATTGTTTTGAAAATAACCAAACTAGAGTCACATAAAGCACAACAACTCAGAAAATAAATTATGACACATGACATTTGAAGGTTGGCACAATCGACCACCGAATAAGGATTTTTATAAGTAAGGCTATCTATATGTCAGACCGGGGACTTATCTGGGGTCTGACCGATGTGTTATGTTTGAAAGAGTAATTGAAAATTAGGTTTCCAGAATGCATTCCATCAGACAAAGCCTTGAGGTATAGTTCGTTTCAAGATATTTCGTCGCCCTTCGGCAAAATGTTAATTGCCCCAATAAATCTCAATAAAAATATGCCTGATTTCTTAAAAGGCTTCAAAGTCGGAGAGGTTTAACTTCCGAATAATTTTGAGAAAAGAATATTGTTAAATTATGATTAAAGTTCTGTTGTGGTGTCATCATGATAGTCCAAAGCTCAATGTTTAATATTTTTGGAAGACAACCGTAAACAATTTGGAACTTTGGAATTTTTGGAATTGGAATTTTATTGTTCGTCGGGGCTTTAGTTTGACATTTTCTTGATGTATTTACCCATGTCTCATGTGTACCAAACCATGTTTCATCAAGGTAGCTAATGGGACGATTTTTTTAATTTGTATTTTTTATAGAGTTTAAGTAGTCAAACCGCCATCGTCGAATCGATTCCATTAATATTTGTCTTTTATTAATGGTCCGATCTGCAAAACCCATTTGAGATCGAAAAGGTTATTCTTCAGTATGACCAAACCTCATAGTGCTAGAATCTGCCAAAGAAAAGTTAAGAGTTAGGCTGGGAACTACTTCTGCACAGATCGTATTTTCCTGATACTTCACCGTTAGAATTACCATCTTTTAAGATCTACGAAATATTTTCTTCGTGGAAATAACAAATTCGTGATACTATAGCTAGCAAAATTGTACTTGAAGAATATTTTGCTTGAAAATGACTCTTATTTAACAGAAGAAGGAATAAAACGATTGTCAGAGAAATTGGCCAAGATTGTCAATAATGGTGGAGGTTATATTGTAGGTAAAAACTGTACATTATAGATTAAACTTGTACACTAACTGAAAAAGTTTGTATATTATCAAAAACGACATCATTAAAATGTTTTAATCTAATTAAATTAGTTTCAATTAATTTAACATATAATATTCATACCACTTTATAATTTATTTCTTCAGTGATTTTCCATTTATGATATGTTATGATGGAAAACGAAAGAGTCAGAGTTAGAAATTAAGACATACAACATATATGTAAAGTCATGAGCATCAATGAATGAACGAAAAGAAGAACATCTGTGTGGAATGAACATTTCAGTAGGATGGATATCCATAGGGTCGTTAGGATAATAGGAGACCAAATTCCAATACGATGTATATGAAAATGATGGAATGACAATGGCAATCTATTAGGAATGAAGAAAAAAGGCAAAATATATAAAGGAAGAAGAATAAGACGAATTATTGTACGAAGGAGCAATTGCAGTATCATCCGACATGTTGGGAGATATTGTTTAAATGCTACTTCCTAATCAGATAGATTGCCTTTTAATTAGTTAATTGGTATGTTGAATGATTGAGATAAGCGTTTAGTTAGAGTGATCCATTCAGAGTAACTGTTAAATTTAGAGTAATTTGGAGAAATACTGTTCTCAATTAAACGCGCGGCCCAAATTAGCTAACAGGCAGCGCATTGCATTGCATTGAGACAATGCTAGACCATACGTATCTTAGGCCACACAACACAAACTTTTACAACTTGACTGGACCATTCACCGCACTCCCATGATCTTGCGCTCTGCGATTAAAATTTATTTAGACCGCTTCAAAACAGGTTAGATGGTAAAAGCCTTATTTCCTTGGAATACTTCAAAAACAACCTGAATCAGTTCTTTAGACCATAGAATAGAATGATACATACTAAACTGATTAAATGTATTTTATAGTAAAAATTTTTTTAAAAAAAGGGACAATCTTTTACTTCATTTCGATAATATGAACCATCTATCTATTAAAAAAAACTCAAGCATACTGTAACAAATACCAAAAGGAAAAAAAAGGTAGGAAATCTAATAAAGAAAACGAAAGGAAAAAAATGTGAAACAAATGAGAAAACACATAAGGAATACGCTGCAAAACATAAAATATAACAACGAAAGAGTATCATGAATGAAAATGAAACTTAAAAAGGCACCAGGACAGGTAAATATAATTACATTTACAAATAACCAGAGAAAAGATGAACTTTTGTATATATTTAACCAAGTGCTGAGAGAAAAGAAAGTTCCAAAATATTAAAAGGTGTGAAATATTTCACCCAATATATAATTTCCTATATATAAAAATGAGACTGCAAAGAATATACCAACTACGTATTATTCGTAAAGTAGACAGAAAGACTAATGCATGTTTTCCAAAATGATGCTTCTCATTTGTTTTAAGTTTTTATCATTACTTTTGCCATCCATTAAAAGTTTTAGTGATCGCTCCAAAAGATGCTTGATTTTACGGACCGATATTTTTTTTTCCTATTTTGTTTTTCGATTGAGTTTTCCTCGATTGAGTGGAGACGCTCTTGGACATTGAAGATTTAATTCTGGAGCACCAGTTTCAATTTCGCTCTAAACATTCTATCGAAACAAACTATCGAAAAGCTGCGCAGAGTGGTCATTAAGGTCAACGGAAATGCTTTGGGATCAATATTATATATTCTGTAAACTGATATACCAACTTCACCAAATATAATACTAGTGATGTTTGCAGACGACGCAGTTGTTATTGGCTCCCATAACAATTCTAACACAACATCGCAACATCTTCAATCTCAACTGGATCTTGTATAAATTTGGTTAGCAAAATAGAAAATGAATGCCAATGAAAATAGATCCATTCATGTTTTTAGATGAAGAGTTTAAATAACTGGAAATGCAATTTGATAGGCGACTAACCTGGCGTAAACCTACACTGACCAAATTAAGAGACATATATTGAATTCTCGATCGTTCACCTAAACACTCTCTTGAAAATAAGTTTTTTCTTCACAAGGCCGTTTTCAAATCTAATTGGACTTACGTCATATAACTGTAGGAAATGAGAAGATACTCAAATATTGAATTACTTCAAAGATTTCATTAAAAAAAAATACGTACCATCACTGATGCCCCGTAATATGTTCCAAATAATGATATCCATCGTGACCAGAACATTAAGATAGTCATGGAAGAAATAAAGTAAATAAATAAATATCAATAAATAGCCCGAAAGTGTAAAAGGTAAAGTGTTAGGGTTAGAGGTGCATCAGCAACTAGGCTATTTAGCGACTGGACCTACAGCTTAACGTGGGTTCCAAACCATGGTCATCAGCTTCCGACAAACCCAGGCCAGCACCTCCGTCGGGCTATAAACCCTTGGTTATGTGCCTACCCATAAGTCTATCAGGAAACCTACCGACTGGCGAGTGACCAACATAGAACCCTTCTCAGAAGGCATCCGGCCTTACCCAGCTTTTAATTGGCGTGACTGAGGGGTAATTTGTAGTCGGATTTTACACTCTTGCCTAGAAACAATCACAAACATTTAGGAAGTAAACAGACAGAAGAAAGAAAGGAAAACAACTATCCGAGCGCTGGAATCGAACCAACTACCGCTTCAGTGCGGTTTTGGCAAAGCAGCGGCAAGCCGCTGCTTTTACCGTCCGCACCAACGTGACCGGCTCCGAAGGTGTGATATGAAGCTAGATGAAACCAAAGATTCCAATTGAAGCTCAACGATTTTGCCTGACTAAAACCTGTGGCCTGCATTATCATGATGAAACATGAAGTTTTTCCTGTTTGCTAATATTAGCCGTTTTTTCCTTCAACCGATCAAATTGTGAACAGTAGAGGTCGATGTTGATGGAAGAATCTCAAAGTTAATGGCTCTTCCGGTCTTACAAAATGCAATACAAAATTTTCTTCGGATGAAGGCAATCTTTCACCGTATTTAAAACCGCTGACCATGGCAACACCCATGATTATTTGATTATTTTTGTTGCACGTTGATTTTTACAATCCACTTTTCATCACCCGTTACAATCCGCTTCAAAAATAGAGGGTCGACATTTTTTTCAATAAATGGTAGTACGAAAACATTTGATTCGGTCCAGCAGATTTCGTTCACTAATTTCATGAGACACTCACTCATCGTATCGGTAGATGTACGAATTTTTTTCATACAGTTGAAAATGGCCGATTTGTCAATATAGTAGACTCTCAACCATCCGACTTGAAGCTATCCGAACTTCGTATTATCCGACTTGGAGCGTCGCGTGCGCGTTATAAATTTTACAAGTTAGAACACGAAAGTTTACAGCATACATATCTAATAGTGTGTATTTTGTTCAGTGTATAGGCAAGTTAAACAAAGCACGTAAGTGATTTTTGATTGAAAATTGTTTTAATTATCTCATTATGAGCAATAAACGAAAGAAAGTTGTCGTGACAATTGGGCAAACGCTTGAAGCCATAAAACGATTGGACTTTGGAGAATCGGTTAAAATATAGCGTCCGAATTAGGAATTGGTAAAAGCACTGTGGGTGATTGGAAAAAGCAACGAGTACAAATTGAAAAATGGTGTGCTCCCAAGCTGGTGGTAGTGGTATTAAAGTGAGAAAAACGATGCAAAAGGGTAAACATTTGGAAGTTGAGGAGGAAGTAAAATAAGTCCATTTTAGTAAAACAGTCGAAGGAGAAGACACAGTATTTACAGCGAGCGATGGGGCGTTTTCTGATTCGTCAAATATAAATCAGTGGTGAATCACTATCCGCAGACAAGGATGCTGTTCCTGATTTTAAAACCCATCTTTCTAGCATCTTTAAGAAATGATAAATTTCCTGAGAAGAGTTGTACATCTGCGATGAAACAGGGTTAAATTACAAAATAATACCGGCAAAAACCCTTGCATCAAAAGCAGCTTCAGGCTACGAGAAAAGCGCAGATCGTGTTACGGTTCTCGCCTGCAGTTACGCTATTGGCAATCACAAGCTTAGATTGACGGTAATTAGACAATCCAAGAAGCCAAGAGCGTTTAAAAAACTAAAAATCCAGATTTTCTACCGCTGTAGTATACACATGAGATAAAAACTTGAATGATCTCGAAAATGTTCAAAGCTTGGTTTCAAAACGAATTTGTATCAGCCGTAGAAAAGTACTTTGCCATTAACAAATTATCCAGGAGAGCTATTCTTATCCTCGATAATGCCCCCTCGCTAACGACGAACTGCAGGATGGATATATCAGAACTCTGTTTTTGAACTCTCTCGCCAAATGTAACGTCCATATGTCAGCCTATGAATCAGGGCGTTTTTGAAGCTTTAAAGACAAAATATCGAGGCCGACTTCTTAGTTTTTTTAATATCGTTACTTAATAACGATGGTAAACGTAACCGGCTCTGAGAATGTAAATTTAGGGACATTACAGGCTGGATGAAAAGTCGACGACATAACCGACGTCGGTTATGTCGTCGATCAGTCAACAGAAGGAAGCGACGCCAGCAGATATCATTTGTTTAAGAAAGTGGTGGGACCTTTCAGCGAAAAAGAGACACAGAGAGCAAAGCAGACAAAAATACAAGATTTCTTTAAAAAACACTATTCAAAAAATGTATGTACAAATGTGTTATATTACGTATTGTATTATCTCTATGCGTTTTTTAATAGCACATACCATAATAAAAAAATGTAAGGTCTGAGTTGAAATAAATCTGTTTAACAACATTAAGTGATACCGTATTAGTACGTAGTACGTACATACATATGTATGTATACATGTACTCCGCACATTTTTATGTATGTTCGAATGTATGTAGATAAGTTAACAACAGTCGGCTTATCCGGCTTTTACGTTATCCGGATTAGCTGCCTGCCAAATTAGGCCGGATAGTTAAGAGTCTACTGTATTTAATTTCTATGCGGTGGAGCGTGGATTTTCGGCTATTATGATCATATTTCCTTGACATCAGTGCTCGAAGGACGACCAGAATGATGCCGACCTTCCAGATTTAAATATTCATCCATGAACCGAACAATTCACTTTTGCACCGCAATGTCCTCAACATAACCATCTCCGTAAACGTCATAAATCTTTTTTTTTGTTCGGGCACCGTTTTGGCCCTTTTTGAAATAAAAAAGCATAATTTAGCGTAAACGCAAGTTATCGAACAACATTTTCAATCTGAATCAACTTGACTAACTGAAGGCAAATCAAAACAAATCTGACACATCTGACACATGAATAAATAACATGTAAATTAACTTTGTTAACCCAACACATATTTTTGTTTACAATCGTTAAAAGAGAAATTAATGAAAAGTCACTATGAACTTTCCGGACTACACGATGCATACAAAAATGTTCAAATGGATTTTCAAAAGTGAAATATTTGCGAGGAAATAATAATACAATAAATCATCAAAACATAAATGCTATTTACCGCATTGTTATCTTTTGACGCGGTGAAGTCATTGACCGATTCTTGCTCGTTTTAAATGAATTCAAGAGCACATTAAACACATCAGCGTTTATCGATCAAAACAAATTATGTTGGATAGATGCTGAATTACGACTTTTCAATTAAGTGTCAGTTACATTTTCTTGCGATTATATTAACATTTGTCAGTAATATTATACGAAATATGTAAATAAAGTGATGAGATTCACGCGTAGCTTTTAATCTGGCAATATTGCTGACCTCCTCTTTGGAGGGAAGGTGGGCTAACATTTGATCGCTTCTTCGTTACGAGTTTGAAGCCTGTCTCTGAGTTTTTAGCTTATGCTGAAACTCAAAACGACTAGGGGTAAATGGAAAAAAGTTCAACAGTTTTTTTGTAATGGGGTGTTACTAGGCTGATTGAAAAGTTCTCGGAGCGGAAATGATAAAACACGTTTATAGTAGGAAAAATGACTTTATTCTTCCGCATATTGCCATTTAAGCTCAATACATTTTTTCCAGTGGTTCTCCAGTTCGTTTATTTCATCTCTGAAGTGATTTTTGGAAGTCCTTCAAAATACAGATCTACGGCTGTATATAACTTCCTAATATGATGAAACGCTCTTGCCATATTTTCTCACGAATTTTTACATCCAATTGATTCGAAAGATTTTAGTAATACTGTCCTGTTATTGTTTTACCGTTTTGAAGGTAATCAATTAACAAAATGCCTTTGCATCCCAAAAAATTGATTGCATTGGTCGATTTTGACCACTCTGGCTGCTTCGGAGCTGAACCATCGCACTCAGGATCATAGTGATAAACCCAAGTCTCATCCATAATTATAAAACGACTCTTAGGATTTATTTTATTCTTTCGAAAAAGACACATTCAGTTGGGATGTCCATAGCCTTAGTAATTTCACTCAAAGTCCATAACCATGTCATGTATAGAATTAATTATTTGTTCAGTAGTTGCACTTATTTGACGTCCAGTTGCACTATTTGAGGATCTGCCTGCGTATAAACCATTGTTTTTGAAGGAGCATACTCTCCTAATATATTTACTATTTCACTATGAATTTCCATTGCGTTTAAATATTTTTTTTACTAAGAATTTAATCACTTCACGATTTGCATTTTTAAAAATAACACTGATACGTTTACTTTAAGCTGCTATTTTCGTACGAACAAATTGACAGCTTGACTTGAAACTAGAAATATGTTCATATGAAGGAGGAAACTTCACAATGTAGTAGATTATATATAGTTCTTTTACTGCTCTATAAGTGTCTTTCCGGGAACGTTCCGGGAACTTTTCAATAAACCTAGTATTAAGTGGTTTTCATTATTGAAAAATTCCAAATCAAATTTAAGAGTTTTTAAGCAGTTGCCTCGGGAAACTACATAGCCGTAGAAATAGTTTGTCAACTCTTCATATCAGTGCTATAACTCAGATACTAGAATTACCCTCAGCTGGACACGAATGATCCTTTTTCGGAATCTTTCAGGAACTGCTTGATAAAAATGCTACTTTTACGATGCAAATAATACAAATTTCTTATGGACGATTTCCTGGCTATTAAAAAAGCAAATCAGCATTCCTTTGATCTCTGGTTTATTGCATTCTGATATTTTTATCCATGTTGGTTGGAGTGAGCCATTCCTAGCTCAGGCGCTTTGTTATATTTAAAAATCCAAGGCTCATCACCAGAAAAGACACATACGTTCCAGAAAATGAGGGTCATTTTGTTCAGTTGTTCTTTTGATCCAGTGAAATATCTAGATCTCGGGACCACTATCGCACAGATTTTCGTCATCCCTAAGCCACTGGTCAAAATTTGATGAACGGTTGTGTGAATCAAACTCAACTTTTCCCCAATCATATTGATCATCATCCAGAGATCAGAACGCACAATATTCCGAATTAGGTGGAAATTTTCATCGCTTCTTGCAGCAGTCCTTCCTCTGTGAGATTTATCTTTAATCGAGTCTGATCGAGTTAATTTTCTGAGAATGTCTGAAATCATCTGTAAACCTGAGCACTTGACCAAACACCAAAAAGTTTGGAAAAGTTTGAGGCGCACTGTGCCGAAATCTGAAACAAAACTTGATAGCGCATCGTTGCTCGAAATTGTTGTCACTCGTTTTCAAAACGCAGTAGAAAAATGTGAATTACGAACAGAATTAATAGGAACTAGGGGGGTGGTGACTTTAAGGAGTTCATACCCGAACTGAAGACGCATCAGATATTGACCTGAATCTTCTTCAAAGGAGAAGTCAACAGTACTACGTCATAATTTTTTTAAAATTTGTTTATTGAAGGGCAACAATCATTTTCAGAATCCATACAAATCACAATGCAATGTAAAGCCTATACTTACATACAAGAATCTGTTAGAACTAACAACATTTATCTAACACTAAGCAGGAATGTTTTAAGATTAATACAATGTATTGGTTTTTAAATGCCTCTTCAAACCTGCCATAACATAACCAAAAAAATGCAAACCACACTTTTCCATTAGACAATCCCCGACATAGATGAAGATTTCCCATAATTGTAATGGTGACGATCCGTAGAGAATAAAATGGAACTTTTAGTACTTCTCAGTGGAACACATATTTATTAAACTCAAGAGGCCAGGGCAGTTAATAATTCCATTAATGAGCTGGTATAACATAAAATGACAGCCCTATTCCCAAGTAGAAACTACTAAGAGTCTCTAGTCCCAGCACGGCTTTCACTTCAACAAGACATTCGACCCGTGTAATTGGTTCAAAAAATCGATATTTTTTTGCATAAATTGTACCCAAATATAGTGTAGATGTGAGTAAAATGATTTTCCGACATTTGAAGTCATTCGGAAGTTACGGCGTTGAACAGTTCAGGTGTTTGGAGCGCGCGCTCAAGCACTCGATGAGGCGAAGTATCGGGTTCCTTCTCTTGCGCTTCGTTTTCTTACTTCTTGTTTCGAAAATAATAATTAAGGAAATTGGTGGAAAGGGAGTTGGAAAACTTACCGATAACCTCATTAATGAGCTCACTAAATTTTACGATTTAGCCATTCGCCTACACGAAAATTTGATGGAAGAAATGAAGGAAAAATTTGGGCAACTTTCTACAACAAATGTTCTACAGACGCAAACCCTTAACATCAAAATTGTCCAGCAGGAGAAGACAGATGGTGCAAATGGCGTAAGGCTGAAGCTAGAGAAGAACACAATAATTTCCACCACCATAAGCCACCTCTGACTGCAGAAGTTCAAAAAGTCATCAAACCAGTGTATAAAAATGTATTACGAGATGAAGTGTTAATCATCTGTTTAGGAGCACACACACAAAATAACAATGAATCATTAAATTCAATGATCTAGATAGACTTTTGCTCCTAAACACTTGCATTCTGGCACAAAGATCGTTAAAATAGTAACTTTTATTGCCATGATTATCTTCAATGAAGGATTTGATGGCATTTTGAAAGTTTTAGTTATAATGGGATGTTAAATCCCATGGCCACGTAACTCAACCTTACGCCCATCGCCGTAATAAAGTGTGTATCTGCCGCTCCAGGCGACGCTTTAGCGACTTCGCTAAAAGAGCGAAAACTGATGCCAGGTTGCAACAATCGGCTTTGCAGGATTTTTTTGACGAAACTGAAGATTCACTTTATTAATCAGGCATAGCAGATTAAGAGTGAGTCAAAATTTTATTGGTGATAATCGATAATTCCGTCTCGGAAATAAACGCAAATATACGAAAAAATTAAAAAAAATTATTCTAACTAGGAAAATCGACTTGCTTTTCCAGTAAAAAACAATTTTCCTAACGTAACAGACCCCGTTTGAACCGCTGGCACTATTTTCGCAATGCTCTCCCACCGTTTCGGAAATAAACGCAAATATACGAAAAAAATAAAAAATTACTGTACTAGGAAATTGGATTTGTTTTTCTAGTAAAAATAATTTTCCTAACGTAACAGACCCCGTTTGATCCGCTGGCATTATTTTCGCAAAACTATCTAATGCCATTTCGGGGATAAATGCAAATATCCGAAAAAATTCGAAATAACTAATTACACCTCGGAAATTCGATTTGCTATTGTTGTAAAAGGCACATTTCCAAGCGTAACAGAACCAATTCGGTCTACTGGTGCTATTTTCGCAAAAATATCTCCCGCCATTTCGGAAATAAACGCAAATATACGAAACATTTTAAACAATGCTACTGGAACTAGGAAATTTGATTTGCTTTTCTAGTAAATAACACTATTCCTAAAATAACAGATCCCGTTCGATCTACTGGCACTATTTTCGTAAAGCTATCTAACGCCGTTTCGGGGATAAATGCAAATATCCGAAAAAATTTGAGAAAAGTTAATGCAACTTGGAAATTCGATTTGCTATTCTACTAAAAGACACATTTCCTAATGTATCAGACCCCGTTCGATCTACTGGCACTATTTTCGCAAAGCTATCTCCCACTGTTTCGGGAATACACGCATAAATAGGAAAAATTAAATAAATTTTACTGCAACTAGGAAATTCTATTTAAAATTACTGATTGATTTGTCCATTACTTTGGGATAGTTAATTTTTTAAAAAGGAATAAAACAATAAAACGACCTTGTTATACGAAACTATAGTCACACAAATTTTGTTTAAAAATAAAAGTGATAGATAACAAAGTAAAAAATTGTTTTATTCCTTTTTAAAAAATTCTATTTGCTTTTCTAGTAAAAGACACTTTTCCTAACATAACAGGCCTCGTTCGATCTATTGGCACTATTTTCGTAAAGCTATCTAACGCCGTTTAGGAGATAAACGCTAATATTCGAAAAAAATCGAAAAAAGTTAGTGCAATAAACGGGTGACCACGATATCCCGAAATCTATCGAGCGAATTCCTTAAACATTTAACTGACTCAATTCTAACTATTCTAACTATTCTAACTATTCAATACTCATCTATACACGTTGCAAACTATGTACATTCTGATTCATCAAGCCGTTTTTTTTTTCATGTTAAAGAAATTGTCGTGTACTTCAGTATTGAGCGATGATGTCTGGCTGAAAAAATTGTAAAGTGTGCAAAATATTAATAAATATGCGGTGAAAAGTTCGAAGTTGTATGTGTATTTAGTTCGCAAAAAAAATCCCAAAAAAGCAAAAAAAAAAGACCCCACACCCGGGATGACTGCCCAATGAATCGTACACTCATAGAGCAGATTGCACTGCAGAGTATGAGGAGGACAGTCACAAGACCCCCAAGTCCCAGGCACAAGACAAGTATTCGAGGACAGAACTTACCAGGGTTACATATAATAGCTTGAAACTAGAAACATTCTTAAAGTCTTTGCATTCGTACGGATAAACCCCAATATTTTAAAAGGTTTGCTAAAAATGCTTTCATAGGTCATGTGGAAGTCCATCTTAGTATCCAGAATCAATCCCAAATTACATATAATTCACACATCTTGTATTATGTTTATATACCTCGTATTGTGCCTATTTTATATATAATTGCAGGAATGGCGGATCGTTGGTTTTTAAAATGGGAGGGCGTAGAACAAAATAGTGTTGCTAAAGATTTTTTTTTGCTTTCTCCTCAGCTAATCCCAAATCAAAACAAGTATTCGCGAGATGAACGAAATACGCGATACATATCAAATGCTCCGTATTCGTCAAATCAGCGTTTAAAATTAATTACCGATAATTACCGCTCGGTTGCAGGGAATCTGCGTCCAAATCGCATGTTTTGGAAAGCAGTTAAAGCCCCGAATTCTGGCAAACAACAAAACATGTAACGCCAACGACGAGAAAAGATGACGTGGCGTACGGTCGCTGGAGGTAAACGTCCGACCAACGATGTAAAAATGGTGTCGAGGGGATGGAATTTTTATCCGCATTATTTGGTATGATGGGTCGACAGACGTTCTTCTACATTTGGAGATTTTAATTTTTAATAATATTTTAAAGTGAAGAAACTGAACGAAATAAAATATGGTGTTTTGCTTTGAAAAATTGTTTTCTGTGATAAATGCTGGAGGGGCGGCGACCCAACGCCCTCCCTTACGAACCGCCACTGAATTGCAGTAATGTTGATTTTTAAAAACAATTAGAAGTTATTATTGGTTTTACTCAAGTTTTCAAAAGTCACATTTTTTTATAATAAACTATATTTTATACAATACACGTTATGCACTGTGATTCGGTTTCTTGGTTGTAGAGTTCGTAATACCAGTATAATTTCAATTTCAAATGATGTAACTACAAATTACTTTGTATAACACCACTTAAATTTGATGAATATACAGTGACGAAATGTACACGGTGTCTCAATTATTATTCATTACTTAACAATACTAATATAAGAGGTGTCATTATCACATGTTCCTTTGTGTTAAACTGACTATTGTTAACAGACGAAAATAACACTCCAAAATGAATTGTGGACAAACAATCAATATCCACATATGCCTGCCTTTTAGTGTTAATTGCTTAGTGCGACAATTCATTTGCATCTAGAAATCTCATCATATTATTTAAATTAGGTGTTTTTATCTTATGATGGGCCTAGCTGAAAATTTCACATAAATGATTAGAATATTTTTTTTTCTATTATATTCTCTATTTTATACCTGACATGTTAATTTAACACTTTCTTAAACATTAACAATCAAAGAATGTCATTTTAATATATTAACCTCTTCGGCCCCGTAAGAAAAACAAAATGTCATGAAATACTTTTTAGACATAAGTTATGGTAAGTTTATTTTTCAAATATAATTTTTCCAAAAATGTTTGCAATAAAAACATATGTCCAGCATCGTTGGGTAAAAATAGTTTTTTGAAATTTTAAAAATACTACGATTTGCTGGAATTGTAATGCTTTATTAATATATTACAAAAAAACTAAAAAATTGTGTTAACTTCGAATGGAGGAATGGTTGCGGAAGGTCTTGGAACTTTCTTTGGAGGTTAATTTTCTTCATTCTCTGAGTGTGGAAGCAGCTCCAGCAAGACATTCTCCTATTATATTTAAAATGTCATTAAGTCCATTACATTTTTATTTCCTAAAGGCTTTTGGTCCAACCGATATTTTAACTGTGAATTTGCAATTGCAAGATCCATGAAATATAAAAAGAATCTAAGGGAACACTTCCTTGTTTTTGCAGCAATTCTATAATATGCAATAAATCTGTCACACAGATCAACCCCTCCCATTGAATTCTTGTAACATATAGTTGTGTAAGAACGGGGTACGTTAATATAGGAAGAATATGTTTCATCCTATTTTCTAACTCCTACAATTGGATTAGAAGCCTCGGAGGATGAAGCTACAAAGACAGACCTGTTATCAAATCATTTAGCAACCGATAATTTTCCATCTTCTCTTGTTGACTTGTGAAAGCTTTCTCGTCCTTTTTTGGACAACTCTTTGTCAGTCTTAAGTTTGCTTTTCTAATTGGAAGATAATCTTGAATTAAGAATAGTTCCGGTGCAACATTTTTTTTTCGTATAGGAAATCTAAAAGTTTCAGACTAGTGAAGTAACGATCAATATACATAGTATGCCCTGCTGCTAAATTCTTTGTTAAATTTTTAAGAACCGTGCCTCCAATACCCAGCTGTGGTTCAGGAAATCCTCCAGGCCATGTTTTTGCTTCTTAATATACAATAAAATCTAGTAATAATCCTTGAGGTGTCGCTTGAACAAAATTTTGTAATTCAACTGGGTTGGGTTTATTCTTCACATACTGTAAAAGAAGAGCAAAACCTGTAATCTGTTCGTTTATACTCAGATCTGGTGTTCGAGGTAAGGAGATGTTTTCTTTCTTATGCAGTCAATAATTGGTTGTACTTTCCACAGTCGATTATTTTGTTTTATTTGCTCAGATGTAGTTACATTATCAACAAAGTGCGTACAAATTCGCAAGTTAAAAAATCTATTTATTGGCAAACAAGTAACTATTGGAGTTTTTAATGGAACGTTTGTAATACATTCTAATTCTAGGAGGCCTCATATAGCCCATAATGATATTACTTTCTACTAATTTTTTGTACTTATCGGGAGTGAAATTTAAAATTATCCCGTTCTCTTGCAGAGCTCTGATGTTACTCTTTTTAGATGACATATCAAAAAAATTATCATTGAAATATTGACTTAAGTAATCCAAAGGTGAAAATGTTTTATTTTTACCTACATACCAGTTTTCTTCTGCGGTTTTACCAACATTTGGTTCGAATGTTCCTTCGTTCCATTGTAGCAAACGAGGTTTTGGTTTTTTCTTTCTGGTTGAGGTCTTTTCAGTTGCCTTCGGAAATAGTATTACAAGTGGTATTTCATCTTCTGAAGCAATTTTTATTAAGTTATCTAAGTTAGGTAAAAGGGATATGTTCAAAACATCATTGTCATTATCTTTATAATGCGATGAATTATTTTCATTATAGATTAGTGTAAATCTGTTCTATTGGGCGTCACTTAGGGGCCTTTTCTAATCTGGAAAATTTTAAAATATCATAACTTATTCCCAATGTCCAGCCGGCTGTACGTGTAGAAAACTATAACGTATTTTGTAATTGTTAATAATTTGTGTCGGCTATTTCTTAAAATGAATCAATATATCCAGCAAAGAATTTGCTTTTAATTTTATAAGTTGCTTTAAAATTTTAATTATAATATATTTATGAAATTTCTTGTGCTGATGTATGAAGTGCATTGAAACTATGTGCGGCAATGAACCTATGTCAAAAAAAATGTTATCAACTGGTACAACAACTTTAGTGATGATAGAGAAGCAGTTGTAAATGAATCTCGTTCAGCGAGACCTTCCCCGTCAACCAATGAAGAAATACTTTACCAAAATCAAGGATTTTGTATGGAGTAGTAGCCGATTAAGCAATAGAGACATTGTCGGTATTACTGAAATATCTATCTGGATCAACTCAATTAATTCTAAAGAACAATTTAGGTTTATCTCGTGAGTCTGACGTGTGTATTCAAAATACTGAATTTTTTGAAATACATGGTCGTGTTGAAGTTGAGTAGATGCTTTCTTTGGATAATGGCATTCGGAAATTCATAATTCTTGGTGATGACATATGGAATCTGTATATATGTATAACGCAGAAACAGCTAAACAATCAAGCGGGTATTGTCCTAAAGATGAGCCAAAGCCGAAAAAACCGTTAAAGCTTATTAAAAATTAAAGTCATGTTAACAGTTTTCTTTCATTGCCGTGGTATTGTCCACGTATTGTATAAGGAGTTCCAACTGGTTAAACTGTGAATAAAGATAAACATTCGATACAAATGTCCAGATTTGTGACAAAACAATTCATGAATAAAGATAACGCACCATCAAATAATAAACCCACCATCCAACGCACATCCCAATAATCATCCGTCAATTTTTCGCTAAAAATCAAACAGCTATCGATCTACAAGTACCATATTTAACAGATATTGCAGCGTTTGACTTTTTCCTGTTCCTATATTGAAGAAATCACTTGAAGGCTAGGAAAAATGCCGGAGTAAGTATATTATAATGAAACCGAATAGCTGTGATATAGTCAACATAAATTTGGATAAACTAATAAATACGTTGTGTTTTATTTAAAAAGTCACCTTACCTTATGATTATAATAATATCTAATGTTTCGTTCAAATTTATCATCTATTAATGCTTTAGCATGCGTTAAAGTTTAAAATCAATTCACATTTTGACGTACTGTCATTATATAGAATGTCTAAATTTAGCCGCCTTATAAAATTACAATGAAAAACTATTATGAGAATGTTTAGGTGAAACTGTCCAAAAATATGAAAAGTATAAATATGCGAAGATATTCCTATTATATTTTTAAATCCACAAACAATATTGACACATGAATAGCCTTTCATGTTCCCACTTTAAATTAAAATCCAATTATCAGGTTATCACATGATTTTTTGATTCTTTACAGGGTGCGTCAAGCTACTTTGTTGAACTTAATGTTTTTTAACATGTTGGATTTATAATTCAAAAATATTACTGTCAAACGTCAGCATGGCACATCAAATTTCTTACAAATCATCATGGAATGGAAGGAAATCCCTTTAGGAATTTAAATAAATAGAATTTTTGAAGTGAAAACTTCTTTAGCCGCGTTGAGCAATTTTCGGTAGTGGCAAAACTTGTGGGTTCACGTCACCGATATGCTAGTGACGTGTAGCGCCAGACTGGCGACACCAATTGTGTTTTAAATATGTTTTAATGTGTTTTAAATTAAATTGTGTTTTAGATAACTGTTATTTTAATTGTTTAATTGTAGAATCACTGTGCAGTACAAGCGTGAGTACTTAATATGCTAACATTTTTATGTAGAAAAATAAATAACAAAAACAAAGCATATATCTTCGAATGTTTCCAATATTGCTATCAATATTTGCATTGAAAAATTTGATATTATTTATTTTTCTAATATTTAATCTCCGCAATACATCGTGCAATGAATATTTCATATTTACTAGCGTGGTAAAATAGATTTCTAGTTGTTCGATAGTATTTTTGTCGCGGATTTTAAAATTAATTCTATAACATCTTGTAATAAGTTTAATTTCTCAAAATTATTGTTTATTGATTTAAATTGTCAGATGTAAAATACTTGTTTTGTTATTTTTTACAAAATGAATATTTAACTATTACTTATATCATTTAATAACAATTAAAAAATCAACTCTAAATTAATTTTTATAACCGCTATATAGATTCAGCACATGTAAAATGCTTTGTTCAAACCATCGACAATATTTCTTAATATTTGAATGGTTATTAAAATAAAAAGATTATGAAACTTAGCTTAAAACCTCGAAAACTTATTCAAAAGGGGCTGCTAATACCAAAGTTTGACCCAACGAAAATAAAACCAGCCCTAACAGAAGAGCTTGATAAACAACCTGCACAGAACTGGCAAGAATTGAAACAAAAAATTATTAAAACAGCCTTAAAGTTGGTCCCTTTACAAAAACGTAGAAAACATCCGTGGTGGGATGAAGTTTGCGAGCAAGCAGTATTAAGTCGAAGTAAAGCATTCAAAGATTGGAACAGTCAAAAAACCGCAATAAACTATAACATCTTTTTGGAAGTAAGAAAAGAAACATCGAAGCTAATTAGACAAACTAAAAGAAAATATGAAAACAATCAACTTAATGAAATAGAAAAAGATTTCCAAAAAAAGAACACCCGAAACTTTTACAAAACTTTTAAAACTAAATTAACAGGCTATCAACCGCAGAGCCTATGCTTTCAAAAGGAAAACGGACAACTAGCTCTAAATAACCAAGACAATTGCAAAGAACATGCGAAATATTTTGAACAACTACTAAACTGTCCTGAGCCCTTAAACAAATTACCAACACTAAACCCTAAACAAACAAACCCAGATTCATTACCACCGAATGAAGAGGAAATACTTAGGCAAATCAAGCGGCTTAAAAATAACAAAGCTTCTGGTGAAGCTGGAATCACTGCTGAACTTTTGAAGTCCGCTGGTCCAGGTACAATCAAGGAAATAACCAAAATTCTACAAGAAGTTTGGCAAACCGAACGGATTCCGGAAGACTGGAAAGATGCTCTAATCCATCCACTACATAAGAAAGGAGATAGAACGGATGTAAACAACTATAGAGGAATATCTCTTCTCCCAGTTTGTTACAAGATTCTATCTCAATGTCTACTAGACAGAGCACAGAGACAGTTGGAGCCGAACATTGGTGAATATCAGGCAGGTTTTCGACCGGGCAGATCCTGCCCTGAACAGATCCTGAATCTAAAGTTGATTCTAAGACATCAAAAACTGTACAATAAAAATCTCGTCTGTACATTTGTGGATTTCAAAAAAGCATATGATTCTATTGACCGCGAATCTTTATTCCGAATCTTGAAAGAACAAGAACTAGATCTGAAAACGCTGGCAATTATTAAAGCAACGTTAACTAACACGAGGTCAAAAGTTAAATTCATGGGTGACATCTCACAACCCTTCGAAATTAAAACTGGTGTGAGACAAGGGGATGGACTCTCGCCACTCTTATTTAACTATGTTCTAGAAAAAGTAATACAGGAGTGGCGTGAAAAAAAGTCGGCACTGAATATTGACCAGCCCATTAAACTGGGGAGAACCAACATCAAAATTGATTGTTTGGCATTTGTTGATGATCTAGCAATTTTAGCTCAAGATGTATTAACGGCTCAAAAACAGATTGAAATCCTAAAAGAAACAGCAGAAAAGGTAGAACTCCAAATATCCTTTGAAAAGACACAATACATGACCTGCAACAGACTAAGAACACCATTTCTAAAAACAAAATATGGTAACATCAGACGAGTCTCTCAATTCAAATATTTGGGTGAAATAATCATGGAAAATGGGTTTGAAAAAGCGGCCAATAAGGGTAGATGTCAAAAAATGGAAACGGCATTGAGACTTTTTACAACAAAAAATGCCTATCTAAAAACACAAAACTGAGACATTACAACACGGTTATTAAGCCAGAATGTCTATATGCTGCAGGAGGACATTGAAAAGAAGGAAAGAAAAATCATAAGAAAAATCCTAGGCCCCAAACAAATAAATAGCACAACATACCGACTTCGAGAACACCAAGAAATCAAACAATACACAGATATACATAGCGATATGAGAAAAAGAAGACTTAAGTTTTACGGACACATCAAACGGATGAATCCGAGTAGGCTAACTAGACAAATAGTCGAATTTTATGAAAATAGGAGTAGAGCTAAAGTAGAAATAATTAAATGGATTGCGGCAATTAAAGAGGACCTAAGATCAGCAAATATTACACAAAGTGAAATTCAGGATAGAGGTTGTTTCAGACACAAGGTTAACGTTTGGAAGGTTGGCCAGAGAGAAAAATGTAAGAAGACTGGAACAACTTGGTCTGACGAAAGGAAAAAAGCTCATAGCGAAAGAATGAAATTAGTATGGGCTCAAAGGAAGGCTAACAACAACAAACGCCTCTAATTGTACTTCGCGTGGTCCACCAGGGCCCATACGTGAATAATAATAATAATAATAAAAAGATTATATAATTACCAATAACATTTATTTATATATAATATACAAGTACTAAACAGAAAAAACAATGAAATATCTGCATGCACTTATTTTCATTAATCTGAATCTGAAAAATACTGGCTGGAATCACAGCTATCATATATAGTCCTATGTTTTCATATTTCGAAAATATAATGTATTGAAAGTATAGTGGCAAGAGGAAAAATAAAAATATTATATATTTATGGAGGCTGATTAAATATTATGGAGGCCTGACAGAAGCCAAGAGCTGGTGATAGTGGCAGAAAACTATCGCTTTAAACAAAGATTCAGAAAGTGAACATTTACCTCCATTACTTGGCGAGGAAATTAAAGGGCATGTCCAATTTATGAAGATTTATCCAGGGATAATTTATTTCAAGGATGCTTGGGTGGCCATACCCAAAACGCAAATAAAAGTTTTAACGCAACAGTTTGGCGATTATCTCCAAAACACATGCATTCTGGGCTAAAAATTATCGAAATGTCAGCATAAATCGCTGCTGGGATATTTAATAAAGATTACACTTCCATTCTTAGAATTATGGATCAACTAGATATAATTATTGGCACCTATGGCAAAGTTTTCGCCGAAACCACCGATGAGGCGCGAGTAACGAGACCGAACCGGAGGAGTCTTTTAGAGACAAAACAGTTCGTACAGCCACAAAATTGCAGCAGGTTGAAGAAAACCAGCTTTTCGAAGGGGCTGAAGGTCTACTATAGGCACCTCGGATCGCTGATTGATCGGTAGGTCACTAAAACTAATCGTTTTATCGTACTGAACTTGGGATCTTCGTATATTTTTTCTTTTTTGGGGAAGCTGCTTTCTTCGCTTTGCCCCCGGCGACGGCGGCTGGAGATCTAGCGCTTTTCGGTTTAGGAGCCTTGGGTTTCGTGGTAGGGCCGGCTTTGTCTGATTTCTTCGCTTTCGACGGAGATTTTAAACGCGATAATCTATAAACTGAGTTTAGTTCAAAAACTGCTTGTGCTGTAACTCAAAAAGTTATTGATCGATTTGGCTGAAATTTTGGGAGGGTTTGTGTATCATCTGTATATCATTTATTATATAAATTTCACAAATATAATATATAATTATTACAAATTTCGTGTAAATAAACGACTTTTTTTTTGGGATAAAAAATGTCGAAAAAATCGTACAAAATTTGAACATTTTTTTAAAGCTAACTTAATTTTTAATTTAATACTTTTTTTTATAGTTTTATAGGTTTATCCTTCCCGTACATATGTCAGACACAGAAAGCAATTTTTTTCTTTCAGATGACCAGAAAAAAGAGTAACAAATGCAATACTCTTGGATCTCGCCCAAGAGATACCCGAAAAAATATAATACAATAATAAAATGATACAATTATTTTATCACCTTCTGAAAAATGACTCAATTTGAAGAGTTTAAAAGGATTTCCCCCCTAAACTTAGATATTGACACATAAATAACCTATCAGGTTCCCACTTTAAATTAAAATTACATTATTAGGTTATAACATGATCTTTTGGTTCTTTACAGGGTGCGTCAAGTTACTTCGTTGAACTTAATATTTTTCAACATTTTGGTTTTATAATTCAAAAATGTTATTGCTAAAGGGTGATTTCTTTAAGTGTGTCCGAACTTTCGATAGGGGCCGTTGTTAAATCATCATGGCAAATATCATGGCAAACCAAATGTCTTACAAATCATCATGGAACGTTTAACATTAAAGCAACACTTACAAATTGTCGAAATTTATTATCAACGAATCAATTATCTTTAATTATCAATTATCTTTCGATTCAAAAAATGAAAACATCCTAAAACACAGCATTCACGCATGAACTCAAAAACAACGATAGTTTACCATTTCTGGATGTTTTAGTTAGTAGAAACACTAAAAACAGGTTAGATTTTGATATTTTTACTTTTCAAAAAACATCACCACTTCGGGATATATTCCTAACGATTCGAATCATAGCTTCCAAAATAAGATGGTTAGTTTAAATTTTATGGTAAATAGATTCATTAATTTTCCTATAAACAAAGATAATTATAACAAAGAATTGAAATTAATTAGGGAAATATCCGAAGACTGGTTAAAAGTTTAAATAACAATAGGGCTTTGGATGCATATGAAAGCATTCAAATAGAAAAATGTAAGAAAATAATGAACCGAGATAAAGAACCTATTCTGTTCAACTTTTTCAATTATTAATGTAAGGCTCAGTAAACTTCACGGTTCATAATTTTTTCACGCTTCATTAGGTGGGGTTATCACATAAATAGAATATCGTTTAGTTTTGAATTAGATGAAATCATCTCCTGATAATGCTACATGGTTAGCGAAACGTGCGTCGAGAAGTTTCAAAAAGTGAATTTGATGTTTGGTGGTATCTACGAGTTTAGTGTTTCACACCGAAGGTTCCAATTGAAGAATTGATGGACTGATGGTGTTGATGCAAATCCAAATTTATCAATTTGTTAATGGGGATCGTTACAGAGCGATGATCAAAGATTATTTAATTTCGAATTTGAATGTTACTGATCTGGGGGACATGTGATGCCAACAGGACGAGTGCATATATCATACATCCAACAAAATTGACAGCGAGAAATTGATTTCGAGGAACATACCTGTTAATTAGCTATCAAGGTGATGTGATTTAGCGCGTTTAGATTATTTTCTTTGGGATTATGTTAAATCTTTGGTCTATGCACCTAGATTGACGGAATGCGCTTTGTCATATGTAACCGTGATGGACATTTGGTCGAAATTGTTATCAAACATTATATGACATTGAATGTTATTTCCCATAAAATAGTGTCAAGTCATCTATCATATATGTATAGTTATAGTTTACCCAGTTTTACATTGTTGTGAACTTTTACAAAATAAAAAAAAAATAAAAAAGATTTTATTAAATTTGTGAAATTATTTAAGAATTTGTATAATTTGAAAAATGTAAAATTTGAAGAACAATTTTTAGCATTTTTATAACAAAGATATTATTAAATCGATTTTTAGGACAGCTAAATTAAATTAACAACAAAATATAGCTCACAATAGAACTATGCACTAATTAATTAAATTCTCAGACTGAACAATAACAAAAGTAGGTCAAACGCTTAATTTTACTATGGGTCTATGTTTCTGATCCATATGGTAGTAGTACTGGAGAAATCAGTTGTCGAACAAGGCGAATTATTGTTGTCCTCGAGGCGTTGACGTTGTTCTACAGGCACGATTTAAGTGATGGAAATGCATCTGTTGCTTGACCAATTCTGTTCTTTACTTGAGCTGGGGATGTTATTTTTTTCTCCTGTATCACTGATCCTACATATTTGAATATTTGTATTTGTTCAATTTTGGTCTGATCGAGGTAGATAATGGCTTATGGTGATAACATTGTACATTTTTTCTGTACTTATCTATATTTATGATCCAGAAACAGCTCAACAATCAAGCAAGTATTAAAGATGAATCAAAATCGATCGAATCGAATCGAAACTAATTAGGTTATTTTTGGATGTTTTAGTGAGATGAATATTAAAAATTATATTTGGATATCATCAGGAAAAATACAACAAATTCGAGATATATTCCTAACGATTTAAATCATAGATTATAACAAAATTGCTAGTTTAAACTTTATGGCAGATAGATTAATTAATTTGTTTTTAAATCTGGATTGTTATAACAAAGATTTAAATTTAATTGGGGAGGTAGTGGAAGTGGATGGTTATAATAAGGTCATCATAAGATCATCAGAAAATATAAATTTAGGAAATCATTGAAAGAATTTTCGACTTTTAAAAAGAAAACAACAAAAGCAAATTCATGGTATTATTGCTTAATGCCTAATTAACATGTGGGTTGGGCAAGATTTTGGGCATTTAAAAAACTAGTTGTCAATATTGTGATCGAAGGTATGTAATGAGAAATATTGCGTTGTCTAACATGAATCCAAAATGACCATAATATAAATATGTATTGATATTTTAAGTCTTGTTAAATGTGTAAATAATAATAGGGGTGTGGAAACCCTATCATTATTTGGCAAAATGTAAGAAAACTATGTAAGGCAAAACGTAAGAAAACTATGAACAAGGAAAAATGATCCATTCCATTCAGTCAACTTTTTGAATTATTAATGGAACGATTGACTACTACAAAATCCGATCGAACAAATATTTTATCCACTGAATTTTGACTTGAGATGAAATTTAGATGTATCTTAAGAATTCTCAGAAAGAAAATGATCGTCGTAGTCGTACGAAATAAATTCTCCAGAAGGCTTTGCAGTGTAATCTGAAGAATTTTGAAATTTTAATCTACAGCTCAACCAACATAGCTTGGCCTCTAAGATGCGCAAGAGAAAGAGTGAGAGGGTCACTGTCTAACGGAAACCGAGAACGGAGAGTTCCTCGAATGTACAGTCCATGTAACAATTTACTAACTACTTAACGTATGTTAACACCACGAACGCACTGCTTCGAATGATGCAGTGGGTAACCAAACTTCTGAGGCCAAGCTATGTTTATTGAGCTGAACTTTGCAAAGTGTGGCGGTTAATTTTAAGTTAATTAATTATTTCTTAAAAAAAAACGTTTAATTTGTTGGAAAGGCCAAGAAATATTTTACTCAAGGTATGCGCCATCGCTAGCTGCACATTTTCTCCATCTTTCTGGCAATTTGTGGATGCCCTCCGAGAAAAATGGCACATCTATTGAGGTGGTCCAGTTATCAAACAAACCATTCTCGACATCTCAGTAATTGTAGTGTTTCTTGGAAAGTGCATGAGACATCGATGAACACAAGTTTCAGTCGGAAGGAATCAAGTCTGGTGAGTACGGCGGGTATGGCAAGAGTTTCCAACCAAGTGCAGAAATGGTGTCTCTGACCGCTTTCGTTGTGTGTGTTATGGGGCGTTGTCGTGCTACAAAATCATTTTCTGGGTCTTGTAGCCGATTTTGGTTGCTTTTCGATCAATGCATAGTTCAAATTAATCATTTGTTGACTGTAACAAATGATATTATTTATTTCACTTAATTTCAGAAGCTCATGGTACACGACACTTTTCTGATCCCACCAAATGCACAGCATGGTCTTCTTTCCAAAGCGATTCGGTCTTGCGATTGATGTTGATAGGTTCTCGAAATATATACATTTTTCGTCTCCAGTCACGATCCGATGCAAGAAAATTCGTTCTTTCTACTTCAAGTCGATATCACCACTTTTGCATCGTCTAACAAATCGTTTACACATCAGTTGCATTTTGAAAGGTACCGTCGTAGCAACAAAATCATATAAGAGATAAGACTGGGAACCGACCCTTGTTTCCATCGTCAATTCATAAAAAAAATTAACCGCCACACCTGGCGTTCAAGCTAAATAATTATACAAAACAAAACCCCATTGTGCGTAATTCGACGGCATGATATCGAGTTGTTGGTATTTAAGTTTGATCGGAAAAAGCGGGTTCTTTCACAGCAATTCTTACTTAAATATAGTGCTTGGATGAATTATATCCAAGTACCATATTCCAATAACCTTAATTAGGTCGTTTATGCAAATAGTAGAAGTTGCACATGCCCGAAATCAAATAATTTTCCAATAAATAATTCCGAACTATAGAACGTGGTCTGAATGGTACAAATGATTTTCTTTTAGTGTCATAAAATTTACTTTGGAGTTACAATTAAATTTATATTGTTGTGACTCATTACAATTTATGAATTT
The DNA here is from genome assembly GCA_031761425.1 of Cosmopolites sordidus. Taxonomy (NCBI): domain Eukaryota; kingdom Metazoa; phylum Arthropoda; class Insecta; order Coleoptera; family Curculionidae; genus Cosmopolites; species Cosmopolites sordidus. The sequence continues at coordinate 512,901 of JARFXV010001251.1, forward strand.
CAGCGATGACGAACATTTTATCTTAATCAGTTAACATAATATTTATAAATATACCGTTCAAATCTCGACAGAAATATTAAATATATTTACAATAACAATTCATACCGTATACCGAGCCCACCAACTATGCCTATATTGTTTGTAGTTACAATTTGTCAGCGAAATATGCATATTTCCACAAAAATTAACACTTCGACAAATTGCTTTCGCGAGCAATTAAATAATATTGAATTAGTATGTCGTCTCAAATTGATGTAATACCGCAAGGAATACTATACAACAAAAGAATTATTTGTGCTTGTTAGCTCGCTGTTTACATGACATTATTGGCACATAAACAAGACTAAACCGTGTTAAGTAATTATGTATAAATGCGTTGTGTTAACTTACGTATCGCGCTAAAAACAAGCTGAAACGAAAACGTACAGAGTGATAACTAAAAACATAAACGAATACGAATTTGTTTAAGTATCTTGGCTAATTTTAATGGTTTGTAATAAATAAAATTAGTTATACAGGGTATAAGAGAAAGTCCATTCGTAAATTTAATCCTTTGTTCCCGACAATATTTTTTTCCAGAAAGTTTAGGTAAAAATGAAGAATACTGTTCCGTAATGATTTAAAAATATACAAAAAATGTATTTTGTGACAATTGTTGCTTTGATAAATTTTGGTCACATACTGAGGCCGCTACACAAAATCTTTATTTTTTGAAATACATGTGGAATCTAAACCATTATTTTTTATGATATAACAAAAAACAGAAAGGCACAAACCCACTTGACATGTGGTGCACATCCACTTTGTTCTGTGCGGCCCTTGATCATGATCCTTGATCCTTGATCATGATTGGACATCCCACAGTGTGTAAACTCATGATCATGATAGTTTCCAAGAAAAATAACTAATTTGCGACCTCTCCATTTTGTAAACGCAAGTCCATATTTACTGACTCTCCAATCAGATTGGCCGTTGTCTGTAATTATTTGTCAGTTTGTATTGTATTATTTGGAAGATCTTTTCAATTGGCCCTTACAGTACCACAAGCCTAAATAAATTCCTTCTGAAGCGATTTTTGTAACTGTACAGAATTAAAAAATTTCCCTACAAAATTTCTTGTCAAATCTAAAACTATCTTTCTCGGGTTGATTATTGATTTTGCCAACATATATTTGGATTTGGCAAATGTATCAATGCTCGTCAGCGCATATCCAAACTTTATATATTCGCTTGATAGGTTTGAAACATAGCATATACTGTTTTAAAAAGCTGCGACCTTTAAATCGGATCAAACTTTCATCAATTGATTGGTATTTTGATGGGTTGTATAATATGTGAAAAGTTTCAGATAATTTATCCAATAATAATCGAACATCATATAGCTCGTCATACCCTGGAGAGTTGCTAGTAGGCATTAATGAGTTGTCAGTTAGGTGTATGTTTTCCAAAAGTCAAGCAAATCGATCCCTAGTCATTACTGAACTAATGTAATTATCTCTTAATTCTAATAATCCCTTAAAACTGGGTAATTTCTTTATCCTCCAAAATATTTATGTCAATAAAAGTTTCAATTTCTTTAGCATTTGTTGGTATAAACAAGGAGTCACCTCCACGCTTCTGAAGCTCATATAAGTGTGTGTGGAATACGATTTTATCAATCAAAGTTTTATCCTAAGTCTAAATATTATCCGGGATCTGGGGACCAATTTCTTCTCTAAACTCCTTAGTATTGGTTAGACAATAACCTGTTGATTGCGTCCAAAGTGTTGTTTTAGCACGTTCTCTGTTCCTAACCACAGCCAGAGGAATATTGTTTTCCCCCTTCCTGGCGCCATCACCAGTAATAACATTTTCACAATCAATTTCGGTTCTGTTATCTACAACCGGCTGGATATCCTCAGTAACTATAGGCTTAAGTTAGTGAAATCCAATAAAGTATCTTCATCTACATCACAATCTTCTTCAGATTCACAATCTGATGGAATTTCATCTAAGAATGTGAATACGTTATTGAAAGCTAATTTCTCCAAATCTTTCAGTGAATACATTTTTTTCTTTATGGCCACCAGAATGAATGTTATTTCAAAATAGCGACGAAAATTATTTCATTTCGTGAACATTTATTTGAATGTCGGTGCATGCATTTAATTTTAATTTAAAACCAGAAATATATTATATACACAAATATCACGCTATGTTTCGTATTTACGGAGAAGCGCTCCAAAATTCCGAATGGACTAGGCGTATTTATGGGCAACGGTATCCATAAAGAGTTCGGCAAATAATTGTCCAAGCTTCTCAAACACTTTTGGGCAAAGATAATTTGGCTCCAGAATTTCAAGAATGTGGGCGCAAGCGAGAAATCGGTCCTGAAGTGTTGAAGGGGATTTTACCAGAAATATTCGAAGTGTTGCGCAACAAGTTGGAGTTTCTCTTTGGATTGTTCATAGAATTCTAAAAAACACAATTATTCTACTATTATGAGGTACAAAAAGGATAAAAGCACTCTTAACCAATGTTTTTCAACACATGCAAAAATATTTTGAATGATTTATTGGCCAAAACCAAAGGAATCCAAATTTGTTGTTCAATATTTTATCGACCGACGAAGCTTCTTTAACTATGAATGGGATGTTGTGTGAGTCAAATGCAACTCCTCTCTTATCATAGTGATCATCAACCAACCATCAGAACGCACAAGATGCAAGGTTTATCTTCAATTGAGACAAAGCCTTCTGAGTATACCTTAAATCATAGGTTTGTTGTCTGTCTGAAACAATACTTGATAGCGCACCGTTGTTCGAAGTTGTTGTCACTCATTTTCAGAATGCTCTAGAAGAATCTTGTTTACAAAAAGAATTGCAATGGACCACTAAATGACTATAAGGAGTTCAAACTCGTACTGAAGACGCATCAGTCTCGCTCCCTTCCAAAGTAAAAGCCAACAGCATTGCCAGATCAAATGCTACGCCACTAGTTTCATTGTTTGGTTGCATGCCTCGTACACAACCCCAGATTGGATTGATTCAATATATCGATCCGGCTGGAGGTGACGGTTGAAGGAGGTCAAAGATGACTAATGGACTGTAGCACTATACGAATAAGTAAGAAAAAGATTGACAGTTTGAGACATTTATTGGTTCTTAAATACATAATACAGTTGTATATATTAATTTTTACATTATATCACCTGTTTTTTAGTGGATCAATGATAAAGTCGATTTCAAACAACATTCTGTTTATGCTAAATTAACTATTAATACGAATTCAAAATAACACTTGATCATAAAGTAGTAGACAAATAGTTTTTCCTTGCACGTGACTCAATGTTAATTGTTTAGTGTAACTTTTGAGAACGTTTAGTTTATTGATTAAGTTTATTATGTTTACGGATAAATACGTGGAACGAGTAAAAAGTGAGATACTTTATCTTTATCGTATACTTTATCTTTATCGTAACGTTTTGTTCCACTTTAATAGCTGCTCCAGTGAGGTCCGTTCGTAGGCGTTATTTGGTCGTGGTTGCAGGTTAAAGAAAAATAAAACAAACGATAAGGTCGCCAGCCAATTTAATAACTCATATTGGTAAAACTATCAACAACTCGGCTTGAAATGCGGTGAAGATACAAATGACACTAATATAGTTAAGATGAATAGTATACTAAATAATAACGTAACAGGCTATATGCGAGATATATATATATATATATATATATATATATATATATATATATATATATATATATATATATATATGTATGTATAGAGTACAGTATGTATAAAGTACATCCTATTAGTAATGTATAAAGTTTTCACTTTAAAAACTAAATGACGTACAACCAAGAGAACAAGCAGGATTCAGAAGTGGATTCAGTATAATGGATCACATCCAGGTTATACAGCAAACCACAGAAAGGCACAACGAATACCATGCCATACACCATGCGAATACACCATGCCATACACCGTGCTTGGCTTTTATCGATTACGAAAAAGCATTTGACTCCATCTCAAAGCATACAATAATGGATGCACTGCTTAGCTAAGAGGCAAATAAAGCATATGTAAACCTATTAGGATCGATATAAGATGGAGTTACAGCAACAATTCACCTTGATGATCTTGGAGTGGGAATGAATGTAGAACGAGGTGTACGGCAGGGTGACGCTATATCGCCTATTCTTTTCTCGGCTGGCCTTAAAGAAGTATTCCGTAAACTGTATTGGGAAAATGATGGTATAACGATCAATGGTGCAAACTTAAACCATCTTAGATTTGCAGATGATATCGCTCTCCTTTCACAAGGCCCAGAGGAGCTGCAAAGATACATACAAAAACTTCAAAGGGCTGGTGAACCATTTGGGTTGAAAATAAACTTGAAAAGGAGTCAGGTTATGTTCAATAACTTCGCTCAGGACAGGAGGGGATTTGGAGATTGTGAACAGCTTTATATATCTTGGGCAGATGATTTCAATGGAGGAAAATACCGCCCGGGAGCAGGCATTTGGCAGGCTCAACATTGTGTTTAAGAGCAGACTCCCACTTTGCCTGAAAAGAAAAGTCTTCAATCATTGCGTTTTATCCGTTATGACATAATGAAGTGAAGCCTGGATACGCACATTGCAATCAATTCAAAAACTTGGGGTAGCACAGAGGGGAATGGAAAGATGTATGCTTGGCATTACAAGACGAGACAGAAAGTCCTGCGCATGGATCAAGGGAACGAACGAAAGTCTGTGACATTGGAAGAGTAAAGCAATTGAAATGGAGAGGCCATAGCGAGGCGATGGGATGACAGATGAGCCAAGGCGATCCTGGAGTGGATACCGCAGAATCGCAAACGTCCGCGAAGAAGGCCGACAGCACGATGAATTGATGATTATCGTTAAGTATATTGGACCAGAGTGACAGAGGAAAGCCCAGGACCGTGGAGGTTGTAAGCATGCTGAAGAGGCCTTCATCCTGTAGTGGATCGACACGGGCTGATGATGATATATATCTATCTATATATATACAACCATCTAAAAACCTACCCATATCTAATTAAACAATTAATTTCCCAAATTTTTTAACTAAGATGTGACTTTTTTTTTATAAATTTTTAATTGACATATATCTGACTTTGATATATTTAACAAATCTTCCACCTTTAAATTGTTGTTTCTTATTATAACATAACTGTTTTGGATTTGTTATGTGTAATGTTATTATATATATAACTTAAATTATCTGTATCATTTCTGAAATTAATGGTATTATTTGTTTTTTTTATGTATATAATTTCCTTTATATTTCTTTTTTTATATTGTTTTTCAAAATCTAAAATTTTTATGTCGTTAAAATTAAAGTTGTGTTCATTATCTATAGCATGTTTTGAAAGGGCAGTTACGGTAGGTTTGTTATTGAACCGAAACGTGATTGTATGTATATATGTACATATATCCGAAAGTTCGGAATATTCAAACATTTTACTTTTTTGTTGATATTAAGTTTTTCTTTTACTTGTTTACGTAATCATCATTTTATTACAACTCTTATTTATTTAAAAGCTCTAGAGGCCCTGGAGGCCTAGGGCGTAATGTTCACAATATTGTATTTTACATATCACTAATTATCATATGTATATGTGGTTCCCATTTTTCACCAGTTCCTCTGCAGCACAGTTTGGAATATCCCTCTCCACTCCTTTCTATTGTTTGCTATGTTCCTTCCATGCCCTCATCCTTATCGTATCTAAATCTTCTTGCACTTGACCCATCAATCTTTTTCTTGGCCTGCCCTTCCTTTACTTCCGTATTGGCCCTCTGCGTAAAACTAGATGTGTCATTCTCCCTCCGCTCAGTCTCTCCATGTGTCCAAGCCATCTCACTCTCTGCGCTTTCGCCAATGTTATTAAATTTGGACTTTTGAACATTCTTTCAGCTCATTATTCGTTCTTCTCCTCCATCCCTCCTCAGATCTCTTTATTCCATATATAGCTACTTTTATATAGTCTACTTTCCTCCATATATAGTAACATTTTCTGTTCGATTTAGCGTCCAAGCTTCACAGATGTAAGTTGTTGTGGGCCCTTTAATGTATTAATTCTTTGTTTTGTGCTTCTGAATAATCGATTCGAAAATATCGATCGAAATATCGAAAATATCGATTACCCTTTACTATCCTGGCCTGTATTTCGTGCTATTCGTCCCGCCCTCTTCGATTGTAACTTCTGGGTAGCAGAATTTCTGAACTCTTTCGAAAGTATGTTCTCTTCCATCACTGGCTGCCATGGTCATGTTTCCCTCTCATGCCGAGAAATCTCCCTATTACAACTCTTACTGATACCAAATAAAACTCGACACCAAATGATCAATGTGTGTAAAATTGATCAATTATTAAAAAAAAATACAATATACCAATTGCCTTCAAAAATAATTTAAAAATAAAAAAAAGAACTTTCAATAAAACTAATAAGCAGTAGTTCCTCCATGTGTCTGTATGAATGCCTGAGGGCGATTTGGCATTATGTCGATTAAATGATCAATTTGAGCTTGTGGAATTCTCTAACATTCTTCACGAGCAGCATCTTTTAGTTCTTGCAGTGTAAGAGGAGGATTGTTTCATTTCTTGATGCGTGTTTTCAGAATGTCCCAAGCATGTGCAATAACATTGATGTCAGAAGAATTTGCTGGCCACCCTAACTTGCTGCTGTTCGATGAGGAGGTGCATTGTCATCCATGAAAACAAATCCGTCGCCTATTGCGCCTCGGAACAGATGCACAACAATATTTAAAATGTACTTCCACGATGTACACAACACCAGGGACTGTTCTCTCCAGTACCAGTAGAGGTGTCTGTATACCCCTCATAATATCACCCCAAAACATGATCTTCAAATGAGATACGTGGCTGAGCTATTTCTAGTCGCGCTTGTCAACCTGAGGCTCTCCAAACTAATTTTCTTCGTGAATCAGAAACCAAGTCAATTTTCGTTTCAGTTTTTTCAGTTTTCAGTTTCAGTTAGGACTATAATCCACCAGTTCTCGAGTCCACTGGTCTTCTGCGATGCAAATTTACCGCTTTCAGTCTGCGTGTTATCGTTTGTCGTGAAACATTTACCTCTTCAAGCCTAACAAGTTCCTTTGATATACCACTTGTAGATTCCATACGATTTCTTCGAGCTATCATTAATATCTGCCGGTCTTGTGCAGCTGTTGTATATCGTTTTCTATCACTTCTGGGACGATCCTTTACGTTATTTGTTTTTTGGATTTTTTTATGATTTTGTTATACAGTACTTTGGAAAACATTTACAATTTCCGCGATATCACTTTGACTAAAGTCCTGTTGTAACAAACCAATTACTCTTGATCTGTTAAAATGACATCATGTTTCTAGGCTTTTTAAACGGATTGATTTGAAATTGAACAACAACTGAAATAATGTGTAAATACTGAATACTGAAATACTGAAATAATGTGTAAATACATACATACAACTGAAATAATGTGTAAATCAACTGTATAGGTAAACATAGGAAAATCTGTGTTATCAGCAAAACAATGCTTTTGTTATTTTCATTTAAAAATGGAGTATTATAGGCTCAGATATCCTATTTGTAAATATTTCAAATTTTCGGACTTATGTATGTATATATATATATATATATATATATATATATATATATATATATATATATATATATATATATATATATATATTTCATCAGCCCGGTCGAATCACTGCAGGATGAAGGCCTCTCCAGCATGTATCCAACATTCACCGGTCCTGGGCTTTCCTCTGCCACTCTGGTCCACTATACTTAACGATCAATAACGTCATCAATCCTTCGTGCTTTCGGTCTTCTTCGTGGGCGTTTGCGTCAAGCGGTATCCATTCCAGGATTGCCTTGGTTCATCTGTCAACCCATCGCCTCATCCCATATCCGAAAGTCCGAAAAAATATCAAAAATATCTGTTCTTAAATAAAGAATCACTGGGTAAAAACAAAAAACCAAAAGGAGACAAAAACGTTTTTTGTTTTTATCCAGTGATTCTTTATTTACATAAGAACAGATAATTTTGATATTATTTGAGTTTTAGATCATGGGAAAAACCCCAAATAAAGGAAAAAAATATATGAACACGCCACAATCATTCAGACATTACCGATAGAGTTGCAAGAATTCTTAGAAAACACGATATTCAAACTCTTTTTAAAATATAGTAAACGATATCAAATTTCCTGAGGAATCCTAAGGACAAATTAAGACTGGAAAACCAGGGCGTGTACGGTATATCATGAGCGGACTATAAACAACAATATATATGATAGACAAACAGACGAATTTCAGTGCTAGTACAAGAACATCAAAAAAGCTTGAATAACAAACGACATTACAGAACACGAAGACTTAGAGAAGCACTAGAAACAGAAAAGAACCGAAAATTAAATAGACGAGATGATGCCCTTCATATACCAGCAGTATGGAAAACATTTCTCAAAAACACGGGAAATGATGCAAAACAAACAACAAACAACTCCGAAGATCCCAATAGCATCCAACTGACTGAGGGGTAAAACCAACAAAAAAACCGACCAACCAGAATCCTACAAGATATGCTCTATGGACCCCTGCGAACAAAACTGCGACACTCGGCGATCTAACCCTGAGTTCAAAGTTGTCTTCCAAGAGAGCAAAGACACGAAAATACCAAATGCAATTTTGGCGAAACGTCGTCAAGAATGTGAAAATTCCCTAAACGAAGGGATTTATATATATACATATATATATATATATATATATATATATATATATATATATATATATATATATATATATATATATATATATATATACATATACCAAAAGTATGGGTTGTTGATTGTGGATGGGATCTTCCTATTCTTGACGGAAGAGCACATGTCGGTGTCCTGAAGTGTCTAAACGTCAAGAGACCAAACATGGGCCCTCCAATGGAAAGAATGGATGGGTGGGGCCCGTCATATTTAACCCGAAGCTGGTTGGATTATTTTTTTCTACTGGGACGTCGAAAAGGCACAGGATTAACGAGATGTTTACGGTAGTGTCGGCAAACACTCGAAAATAACCTAACTAACGTCAACCGACTCCCCCCTTCATCGAGGCTCGCGCTTATTTTAAGCTATATATAGCACTACTTTTTGCGTTGAAAAATATCAAGCACACCGAAAAGAAGTTGAAAAAGTGTTATAGGGGCTCTGCTCCTTCACTTTTCATGGTTCATATGTAATTTACTGAGTTTTGACGCACGTTTTGAGTTTTGACGCGCGTACTGAGTTTCGACGCACGCCATGTTCAGGTCACCGTTGACGAAAACTGGTTTACAAAATCCATAATATTGTGTTCCATCGATTCCAGCCTTGGCCATTTTATATTTTATGGTCGCATTTGTGGCCGTTCTATAATTTTTGACCACTTTGGCCAAACTAAGCAATCCGCGAGGAGTTCTAATTCTTTCTTAAGAGTCAAGATTATGCACATTTTCACTTTGCGGGCTATATTGGCCACCGATGTCTTCTATATGCTTGCTCTCTTGATAATTTCTCTTTGTGACATGGTTCCTAGAGCCAAAAGACTCTTAACAACTCCAATTTTGGTCGGGGAAATATCTTTAGGTTAACCCATTTCTAAAAATTAGAACAAAAGTAAGGTTAGGTAACTGGTAACCTAAAAAGTTACTTTAAAACCATATAATTATAGCATACATAATATTACATATATTACGAAATACGCTGGAATACAATATTAAAGCAAAAAATACTTATTCAACTCAAAAATGTAATCAATATTTGTTAATAACTTCACTCAAATGCGCGAGAAAATAACACACTTGGAATAGCAAACGAACCAAATACTCTAAAATGGCGGTATTTTCGGTCAATGTGGCCAATATAAAAAAATATTGGTATTATGTTTGAGATAAAGGCTAATCCATGGTTTAGTAAGCATTTTTAGTTCATACAGTAACTCAAAATGCTTTAGAAATACGCATAACTTGGATTTTGTTTGAAAACAAGTTGTCACATTAATATGGATAGGGACTGTATATGTGTAATTCGAAGGAGTTTCTGCTCTACATAATAGTAATGAAGGGACACTGAAAATACGTTTCAAGATATTTCATTGCCCTTCGGCAAATTGCCCCAATAAATCTCAATTGAAATATTCCTAGTTTCTTAAAAGGCGCCACAGCTGGAGTGGTTTCTGAATAATTTTGGGAAAAATAAAATATCGTTAAATTCTGATTAAATTATTATCATTATTATTATGTATGACTAAAACATTGTTTATTGGTTTGTACATTTTGAATTTATTAGTACAATAAAACTAAATAAATAAATAATTTTAATTATTAGTAAAACAAAAATTAGAACTCGAATTTAATTCTACATTTAATTCGGTTTCGCTCTCACTGTCACTTTGATCTACATTAATAATAAGTGGTTCTATATTATTAGTAAATGAAACATAGGAATCTTCTATTTTAATAGCATGGTTAATTGAATTTATCCAACTTTTTTGGAAATACTATCTACAACTTTCCTAATTAACGTTGCAGCACTTGCACTTACGAATCGGAGAAATATTTTCTGCTCTAAAATTGGATTTTATCTGAGGCTACATATCCTCAATTTGATTAAAAATACAGTAATACGGGGGAAGGAGTAAAACCGTATGTCCCATATCAGCAGCAATGGTATCGCATCCATTTTTCTTTTTAATATTAAATGTCTTTAATATTTCTAGATCACATTTTTTATTTGTATTTTCAAAGTATATATATTTTTTTAATATATAGTTCTAAATTTCCAATTTAGTGTTTGCATTTGCATTAGGAAGTTTATTTTATTGGCGATTATGATAACTAGCATTGTCCATTACAATTACGCTTTCCTTAGGTACATTGGGCAAAAGGCTATTTATAAACCAATCTTCAAAAAGTTCTACTGTGGTGTCGTCTTAGTTGTCCAAAGATGAATGTTTAACATTTTTTTAGGACAACCGAAAACAATTTGAACCCCATTCATCCTCGGATTAAGCATATAAAATTGCAATTATTTCTCCCTTTGTTCGCTGGCGGTTTGGTTTGGTATTTTCTTTATCCATGTTTCATCGAGGTAGATAATAGGATGATTTTCTAATCTGTATTTTTTTATAGAGTTTAAGTAGTCAAACCGTCATCGCCGCAATCGTTGTGGTTTCGTTAACATTTGTCTTTTATTAATGGTCCGATATGAAAAATCTATTTGAGATAATCTTCTCCGGACGCTAGTTCTGCTGCAAAGAATATTGGTTTTATCTTCCCATAGTCGCTGTTGCAGTGAATCCAATGTAGGCACAGTTTGCTCTTCATAAATATCATAAATTTTATTTCAAATTAAATCTTTGTAGCTTTCGTCAACATATTTGCTTTTACCAGAATCACTATGAACTTTTTTGGCTTTAAGTGGCTTCGTCACAATATCTTTAACTGTAGACAACGGAGTTTTCGTTAATGAAGACGTTTCTGCTGCGACTGCATTTACATTAAGCCCCCTATTTAATAACATACCCATTTTTAACAATTTGCTTAGCATCGGGCGATACATATTTTCTTTTAAAATTAGCAGTAGCAGAGGCACAGTGATCATTATCTTGCCAACAATGCCAGATTTTTAGCACGTTTGGAATAACAAAAAATAAGATCGAAATTATAGAACTGCACTGTTTAAGAAAATAATGCGAGCTAAACTAAAATATTTCGAAACTACTAAACCAGATATAAAATTAACTTTTTCTTTTAACCTGTTATTTTATTAGGCTCGGCCCTGTTAACGTTTCATGCAACTTTGCCGGGTTTCGTTACGGCAGGTGTTGTTAAGAGTTTATTGCAGCCAATCGGTCAACGATATATTTTGAATCGCACTATATTACACAGTGAAGGTGCCCTAAAGAAGGCGAAGTCGGTTCCATCATCAAGGCCAAGGCTACTATTTCCTCGGATTCGCAAGGCATTATTTTTACAGGAGAGTATTATCCTACATTATTAGTCAAATATGAAGAATTAATAAGTAAATATCCTCATTTGGGTAGGAAAAAAATGCTGTCTCACCACGATAATGCTGTCGTCCGTTCGTCTGTTGTTGAAATAGTTAAATTTAGGCTACTAATTGATGCATCATCAACACTGTTCCTCGAACTTGGCTCTCTTCGACTTATTTCACTTATATTTCGCTTATCATAGCTGAAGCTGAGGAATATATTGTAGAGCTGGTTTTGAAAGGCATACAATAAAAATGCATAAAGGCAAAGGTATAAAAATGCATAAAAGGAGACTACGTTGAAAAATAAATCGATTAAAAAATAATAGTTATTTTTAAAAAATATATCGTTTATTCTACCCTCATATTTTCGATGAAAAATGTATGTAACCCATCACGGCCTCTACCAATTCAGCTATGCGAAATTTTTGGAAATAAGTGACTTCAAAAAGGGTGGTCGTACCAATATCACTTATTTATCTCACATTATGTAAGACTTAGCCACACTATGGTTTTTTCCATCGAGCGGTTCCACATACACTGCGATTATAAACCGTGAAACTACCCGCGATTTTCACAGTCTGAAAATGGATTTCAAGAGAGTAGTATGTATTGTTGCTCTAATAGTAATAAATAGAAAAAGAAGACGTCAACACAAATTGCTAACTAAGTTCTATTGGTTACAAAAAAATAGCGAGCCATTTTGTAACATTTCACGGTTTTAAAATCAGTCGCTGGAAAAAACAGCAACTGCGGGGCCGCTTCTGTTAGTTCTCTTGTCTCACAAAATCACGCAGCTAAAAACGGAGGTTTAGTCGTAGCGCGGCCTAAGCCTTATAATTCACTTAAACGAAGAAAAGGAAGAATTATTATAACAAAAAAATATTCACGAAAATTTATTCAGAGAACGAGATTATTGCAAGTTTAAAAAAATACTGAAGAGTTTAAGAGCTTAATATATTCAGTTCTGAAGCAGTACAAATGTGCTATATAATTGTAGATATTTTAAAGAAAATTATCAAAAATGACCTATTACGAAAAATTAGCCAAAACGATCTACCGCAGGTGCTCGCAAATTAATCCATCCTTCTAATGAATTTCGAATGTTTTATCAGGGCGCCGCTCATCGGCATTCTGTGTGGTCTCATTGGCCTAATTGCTCAATTCCATGCGAGGTCGTTGCCGAATTTGGGCCCCCGTGCCCTAATCGCCTCGCCTAGATGAAGAAGGAGCGGTATCGGTCACCTGCTACCTCGAGATGCAGCTTCTGGTGCTCACGTCGCGATATCGACGCTGACGTTGGTGGTCCCAGAGACGTGGATCTACCGGAATGTAATCTAATCTGACTTTAAAATTTTCGCTTTATTATGGAAACAGTTGCCTTTTTTAATACATTAGTAAATTTTACATACTTACTAAAGAGTTTTAAATTCTATATTATATTGTAATCTAAATAAGTACGTAACGATGCATTTGTTCCACCATGTGTTTTTTAAGTTGGTGTGACTGTCCTTGACAACTGATAGAGAGAAATTATAGCGTCTTTTGCAGTTGTTAAAATTGTTGTAGGCGATTTTTTTAAATGGATTTGCGTTACATTTTATCTAAAAAAAATCCTTGTTCTGATGCATCAAAAATATTAAGAATGACTGCGATGATGCAGTGTTGATGCATTTTTTAGATTTAGTACAAGGACTCTTTTGTGATGGTAGAGAAGCAGTTAAAGATGATCGTCGTTCATTAAGACCTTCCACGTCGATCAGTAAAGAAAACGCATAAGCATAATATTCACCAGATTTGACACTGTGTGACTTTTTCCTGTCCTTTCGATTGAATAAATTACTTTATAGCTGCCGTTTTGAGTCTGTTTGTTAACTGTTTCGAAGATTGGAAAAAAGTTTGGATTAAGTGTATTGCAGTGAGAGGGGCTTACTGTGATGGAGACAAAATAAATTTGGATGATTAAATTTGAGTTTTTTTTTGAATTTTAACCCGAGGACGGTACGGTGGGTTTTAATTACATAGGAGTACGGTGGAGTATGAACAAAATAGAAATACGTGTGTAGATTATTATTATTACCACAAATATGATTTATCTATCATCTCAGCCTAGGCTGGTCAGGTTTACAATGCCATGATGAGCTCCTCCCATTCAGCACAGTATCTTACGAACAATGTGGCAATTTTGCAAAAGAACTGCGCATTGTCCTACTGTAGTAATCGATTTTGAAACACCAAGAATTTCTAGATTTTTGGAAAAGGTCTTGCTTATTACGCCTTCGGCGGATATAACAAAAGGTAACACCTCCACTTTCTGGAGTTTCCATTGATTTTTCAGATCAAATGCAATATTTTCATACTTCGTGACTTTTTCCATTTCAGTTTTTCTGATGTTGTGAGAGAGTGTATCGCCATGTCGATTATAAAAGCTCTCTTCTGCTTTTTGCTAGTTAGAACAATATCCGGCCTATTATAGTCAACCTTCCGATCTGTTGTAATTGGCCTATCCCAGTAAAGAATGGTATCGGCTGACCCAAGAACGGGGGAAGGCGTGTACCTGTAATATGATGGAGGTATCTTAGTGCTTTAAAGCGATTTGCTGGTGTATCATTTTCACCGGCTGATTATGCCTGCCTAGGCATTAGGTGGCTAGGTCGGCATTAGGAGCAAGGACTGGACATCCTTCAATAAAGTGTTCAATCGTTTCTGCCACACCATCGTACTTCCTGCACTTGTCGATTGTATAGTATATGTCTTTCATAATTTTTGTCCTTATTCCCTTATCGAATATCTTCTGTTTCTGGCTAAAATAGTCTATCGGTAAGCCACTTTAGAGACTAATGTTTGTCAATGGAGCCATCCGCAAGTGATTTAGTATATCTCCCATATAATGTCTGCTGTTTCCATTCTTGAACGATCTGCTTCAGTGTTGTTCTACTATCAACACGATTTTGTCTATTTAAACTCAGCGGGATGAGACCCTGGTAATTTTTTACAACCAGCTTCATTAGTGTGTTCTCTCATCCTATTCTCCTGGCTGAGACAAATATTCTTGATATTTACAAGCCCTATGCCTCCCAACTTTCTTGGAACATATAGCATTTTTCTGGACGAGTTTGGCTGTACATCGGAACATCGGAAATTTGTCAATGTTCTTCGTGTCAATCTATCCAGATCTGCTTCAGACCATTTAAAAATGTCAAAAGAATGTCAGGGTTGGCACCACCCAGCCATTGATCGCTTTAATAAGCTTTGCATCGTTCAATGTGTTGTTAAAGATTTTTATAATACCCTTTCGGTACAAACTGGAAAAATTCTTCTTTAATAGGCTATGCTCAAATTTGTGGTTTTGAATCATTCCCAAATATTTGTGTGGGTCTTCTGATGCTAATTCTTGTATGCCGCAGACTGGTGAATGTTGATCTTTTATTATTCGTTTTTGTAGGCTGATAGTGCAGCATTTTTCCAGTCCAAAGGACATTTTGATGTCCTTAGTAAATATTTCGAGTGTTTTTATTAACGCATTTAGTTTCTCTCTTGTTGCTCCACAGAGTTTTAAGTCGTCCATGTGTAGCAAGTGATATAGTTTTCTGGAATATCTCATGTCAAGATTGTAGTCAATATTGCTATTGTTAAGTAATGTGGACATCGGATTCAACGCTAGATAAAACCAAACAGGGGAAAGGGAATCTCCCTGAAATATTCCTCGCTCGATATTTGTTGTTCCAATGTACTGTTGGTGAACAAATACATTAGTCTTCCATTTACTCATGAGACACAAAGAGTTTGTATTTTCAGGACAAATTTTAATGATGTTCTAAATTTTTATTAACTAACAAAATATTATTATTTATAATATTATAGTAAAACATTATAGTATTAAAACATCATTATAACAAGCAGTACTTTAATATTCCTAGAATGTTATATAAAACTGAAATAAGGTAGAACAAACGAAAAAAAAAAAAATATTTTGTACCAGGTGTCCCATTAAGGATGGATCGCGGCCGTATCTTGAAAACTAATTATCCCACAGCTTTGGGGAAAAAAAATTGTACTAAAAATGATCATGAGAAATTCACCAAAAATATTTTTAAGCTTCTAAAACGACCGCAAAAGGGCGTGACGAGCTAAACATTTTTAAAAATCATTTTTTGTGTGTATTTTCAAGTGTTAACAGAGTAAGAAAAATTCTCAGTTATAATAAGCAAACTGTCTTCTACAACTTTGTTTTATGACATTTTGTCGTAACTTCACGAATAAAGAAGTGGGGGAGAGTTTTACCTATTTAGATAAAAAGTCGTCTAATGTCCGTTTGTCTAAACCGATTTTCCTTAATTTGGATTCATTTAAAAGGCAATTGCTGGGACAATCAGATAATCTGGGAGATAAATTATTTAGTTTATAAATGAAACCGCGAGGTGGCGTTACATTCAACAATAGTTTTTTGAAGTTTTGTTCCGTTTTTTCAAATGGAATGGTACATCTTCTACTACATGGCAAGAAAAAGGTAATTTAAAGAGGAATCGTCCAGTGAAAACCCGAAATCGATATCATGTCAAGAGATATTTCGATTTTTCTGAAAAAAATCAGTTAGATTTAATTTTTACCGTAATATTAAGTTCAAAATTGGTCTTAATATTTAAGTCGCAATCGCAACCGCAACAATTTTATTCAAAAAATAAAATTATCTATTCAGTATCAATCATCATAAATGTTCTAATCCTGACCTTGATAATATTTTCTAATTTAAGCGGAACATAACTTCTAACATAAGCGGAAAAAATGCCTTTCCCTAATTGTTGCATTTTCTCTTTTGTGATGTTTAAATACTACTTGACAGAATATTGAAATCAGTTATTAATAAATATACCTAGTCTTTCTTTTAAACTAAATGAATGGATGAATGAAATTATGCGTTTTCGGGTTTCCAAATAAACGCATGAAATCCTTAGGTACATTACACAAAGAGTGTAAGAAGGGAACCATGGAAACAAACAAAAACAGTCAAATTAACTTGTCAGTTTTGATGTGCATTACATTTTCAACATTGCATTTATTGATTATTAATAATTATTATAATAATATCTAACAATGCCTTTTAGGAATAACGAGGCCTATGACATGTTGGTGGTGTATTTCCAATGTTTTGAAAATGCATGTATTGCAGAGCGGCAATATGCAAGTTAATATCCCGAAAGAAGGCATTATTCGAAGAAGGTGTTTACACGTCTAGCAAGGCGCTTACGAGAAACAGGAATTGTGCATCCAGATCCAGTCCGCACCAGGTTACGTTCGATTCGTAATGGAGATAATGTCGTAAATGTTCTAGCTTATGTTGAAACCAACCCCCATTTAAGTATCAGACAATTATCTGAAGAATTAGGTGTTAGCCAGACATCCGTTCATCGAATCTTAAGAGATAACAAGCTGCACCCCTATCATGTTGTCTTACAGCAAGCCCTTTTGGATAACGATTTCGACAGACGGTTAGACTATTGTCACTGGTTATAGAATATGTGTAGTGGAAATAAACAACTCTTAAAACGCATACTATGGACTGATGAAACCACTTTTAGCAGTGATGGAGGCGTTAACTTACATAATATGCACTACTGGGCAGTTGCTAATCCACACTGGATGTTAGAAATCAACCACCAAAATAGATGGAGTGTGAACGTATGGTGTGGTGTTTTGGGAGACAAAATTATTGGTCCCTTTATTTTTAATGGACATTTGAATAGTGAAACATATTTAAATTTTTTACAAAATGGACTGCCAGAACTAATGGAAGATGTTTCGTTGGAAACAAGAAGACAAATGTGGTACCAGCATGATGGATGCCCTGCCCACTTCTCGCAGGTGGTTCGACACTTCTTGGATGCTTCGTTTCAAAATCGTTGGATAGGACGGGGTAGTTTATTTTCGTGGCCGGCGCGCTCACCTGATTTGACAGTCCTCGATTTTTACTTGTGGGGAAGACTAAAAGACCTTGTTTTTCAAACTCGTCCTACCACACGAGAAAACATGATTGAAAGAATTCAAAATTCAATAACCAGCATTTCAAGAGCGGAAATTGAAGCTGCCGTTTTTAGTACTCGTCGAAAAATAAATCTTTGCATTTCTAAGGATGGAAGGCATTTTGAACATTTAGAAAGGCGTTAAAGTTCAGATTCTGTTAATTATTAGACTGTTGTGCTGTTAATTTTATTTGACTGTTGTTATTATTATTATCTTTGTTGTTGGCCCGTTGGCCTTTAAACACGCTCCAAATTAATATGGCGCGAAGAATTTGGACCAGTCCTAAGCCTGGGTAAAGTGTGAAGGAAGGCAAATATTAGGTTAATATTTTTTTAATTTAACGCAGGTAGTAGTGAAATAATAACTGATTTTTTCAGAAAAATCGAAATATCTCTTGACATGTCAGAGATATCGATTTCGGGTTTTCAATGGATGATTCCTCTTTAAATTACCTTTCTACTCATGTAATAAAAGCCGTACTATTCCATTTGAAAAAACTGAACAAAACTTCAAAAAACTATTGTTGAATGTAACGCCATCTCGTGGTTTCATTTATAAACTACATAATTTATCTCCCAGATTATCTGATTATCCCAGCAATTGCCTTTTAAATGAATCCAAATTGAGGAAAATCGGTTTAGGCAAACGGACATTAGGCGACTTTTTATCTAAATAGGTAAAACTCCCCCCACTTCTTTATTCGCGAAGTTACGATAAAATGTCATAAAACAAAGTTGTAGAAGACAGTTTGCTAATTATAACTGAGAATTTTTCTTACTCCGTTAACACTTGAAAATACACAAAAGAAAAGATTTTTAAAAATGTTTAGCTCGTCACGCCCTCTTGCGGTCGTTTTAGAAGCTTAAAAATATTTTTGGTGAATTTCTCATGATCATTTTTAGTACAATTTTTTTTCCCCAAAGCTGTGGGATAAATAGTTTTCAAGATACGGCCGCGATCTATCGTTAATGGGACACCTGGTATATAACAAGAATCATATGTTAATAAGTGTGCTGTAAACAAATACATTTCCTATATTTAACACAAATATAATAAGATTTTCTGTCTTTTTTCTGTTTACATGCATAATATTTTCCAGATTTGCTTTGCTTTTTACCAAGCAATTTACTATTATCAGTATTTGCTGAGCCATTGTTATATCACCATTTTTCGCATCAAACTATTTGATAGTCTGAGATTTGTTTGACGGTTTTTCATATATGGTAATACTAAATCCATAACTATCTGTTTTATAAACTGGTGATGTTTTATCGGAACTTCGTTATTAGAATTAAATATGATAAATGCGTTTAAAATATAGTCAAAGGCCATCTGCGACTATTACGTGACACGTTATAATTACTAGATAAATTCATCAACGCCTCCCTTCGTAATGTTATAAAAAGTTTAACTTTCGGTTTTCGATCAGATCCTGTTTTTTCGTTGATGGTACTCGGCCCCTTTAACCCTATCCACTCCACGCCATTCCACGCCATTCCACGCCACTCCACGCCACTCCACGCCACTCCACGCCACTCCACGCCACTCCACGCCACTCCACGCCACTCCACGCCACTCCACGCCACTCCACGCCACTCCACGCCACTCCACGCCACTCCACGCCACTCCACGCCACTCCAGGCCACTCCACGCCACGCCAAACCAAGTACACAGGAGTAGATGGGGGTTTACACACCTATCCACGTCATGCCACGCCACACAATTATACTCACTAGGGTTCCACTCGAGATCAACAGCAGGTGGGTGCTACATACACGCAACTTCCATCCACGCCACACCACCTCTTGTCAACAGTAGCCCTGAAATACTCAATGGGCTCTTTCATACTCTTCCACGCCCCATCCACTCCACAACCACAATACATACGTGGTTAATCATATCAGATATCAGAGTATGCAGAAATGATAATGTTACTATCAGCATTTGCTGGGGAGTATTAGATTCCCTAAAGACAGTGCCTTGTCTGCGTAAACTTTCTTCTAAAACTGCCGACAGTTCTTGAAATGATTCCAAGCTCATACGAAAGAATGTTAAAAACCTTCATGGGATTATCAAGAAGCTCCTCAAAATAGTTAAAAGCGCTGCTTTTTTGTCGGGTCGAAATATATGGGTATACCCAAAATTCTCTTTTTTTTCCTGCGCCTTCTTAACCTTCGAAGGACAATTAAACTCATGCCAGCCATCTCTTCTGTTGAATAGTCCATGATAATGGCAAAAACAGACTGAACCGAAAAATCTCACTTCCAACACACAAAAGTCAGTGTTGATGGAACGTTGATAAGTGTGAAATGACGAGTGGTGACGTTAGTTTGTATTCTTGTATTAATTTTGTTACAACTGAGAAACTGGTAAACCAGTTGTCAAATGTAATATTGCGGTTAGATTTTTGAATAGGTTTACAAATACGAAGAAAAATATCTTCTGGTTTATTACTTACATCAAAGAGGCCAGCTGGTTGTTTACCGACATAAACTTCTTGAGTCAAAACTTAAAAGATTCTTGCATCCACCAAGGCAAATATCTTAATTTCATTTTTAGCAAATTTATTTGATATAAATTGACAAAAACTGCAATGCCCTCTAAACACTTCCAGTTTTGTCGCGTCATTTGTGAGGTATGACTAAACAATTCTCTACAAACATGTCAAATATTCCTCTGATGGGCGTAGGTTTGTCCAGCTGCATTGTAACAGTAAACATAATCCTTTTTGACACATTGTTGCTCTAAAAATGTCAACACCAAAGCGATCTGTAGACCATAAATCATCTAAATTTTGTCTTCCAGAATTTGTAATGCCAGCTGCATACAAAAGTCCTAAGAAAGAGCGAAGCTCTTTCAAAGTTGTTTCTTTTTGCAGTTTGTAAATTTAACAATGTCGGTAAGCATTATATCTGTAACAAAATAACTCCAGCATTCCAACGGAATTTTAAATTCTTTAAAAGGTCGTTTCACTCCTGGCAAATGACTGATAATGTTTTCAGCCCTTGCTTTTGTAGCCAAATTCGGACGTTTGTAAAACCACTTTGTGATGCCATCTCGACCAACGTAATCGTTGTCTAAAATAGTCTCGGTGTCTTTAAAGAACTGCTCATGCAAATCATCCTCATTGATTTTTTGTTCTGTGTACGAATTTTCCAAACCAGATCTTAGTTCCGGGAATACTGCAAAATCATTGTCTTACTCTAAATCTTTCTATAGTTCTAATAATTTTGCCTGTTTTTTTCCATATCTCATCATACTAAAAAGTTACATTATTTATTCATCAGATTAGAAATTATAGACAATATAAATACCTTGATAAATAGTTGAACTATATGTAGAATAACTAACGCATGGTGGGGTATCACTCAAAATTTATCTACACGTAATTGGTACTGTGAGGTATAAGGACACGTACTGAATTAATAGTAAATAATGCGCACTGCTGTTCCCATCAGACTATACTGCATGCATTTTTGGTCAGAAATAAGCCAAATAGTACCGACGCAGAGTTAAATAAATTTTTCTGTTTTATTTAAATTATTAAAAATTAAAATTCTAAATGAAATATCAATTTAAATTGTATAAATAAAACAAAGTTGTGTAAGTTCCACTTATATATTTTTTTTATTACATAACGCGTTTCGCTATACTGTACCTTCTTCTGGTTGACAAAAAAATTAAATTGTATTGTGTCAAATAGTATGTACTATAGTAATCCAGTAATTTTACATGTTTTTATCTGGAAATTCCCAGAACCCTTATGCAGACTGTTTTTTGGACATATATAATAGCGGAGAATGATTGAACTCTATTTGGTCGTTAAGAAGGACATCTGTGTATTTATGATGGTTTATTTCCAAACTTTCTAGTAAATTCAGTTTGTAACCCTTATGTTCTATGTGTAAGATTTTAAAATCATTATTAAATGTACGATTTTTTTAATAAGATGTTCCGCGAATGTTGAGTACATTTTATTATTTAGATAGCTGTGCTTTTGTCCTGCGATTCTGTGTTTAGATGATCTATCTGTTTGCCCTATATAAAATTTATTGCACAAACTACAATTCATTTGGTAGAAGTCTGATTTATTGTCTTTCCCCGTTTTTTGTTTGTAGATTTTTAAAATTTTTCCTAAATAATTGTTGGTTTTAAAGACTACATTTATATTAATGCTGAGATATTTGATATATTTTTTAAGTTTTTCAGATATATGTTCATAATAAGAAAGACTTTAAATACAAATTCTTTAATTTTAATCCGGGGGTAGGATTCTGAAAGCGCTTTATTTTTCTGTTTTTTTTTGGAGACTATTTTATCAACTATTCAAATTGGATAGTCGTTATTAACCATAATTTGCTTAATTAAATTTAATTCTATTTGGTATTTGTCTGGATTTAGCTGAACATTGATTAAACGATGAATCGTGCTATTGTAGGCTGCCCGTTTATGTTGTGTCTGGTTGGATGTATTGTGAATCGTGATATCAGAGTGAGGTTTATAGAAAATCGAAAATAAGTGTTTATTCGAATTTTTAGAAATCGTTAGATCCAAAAAGTTTGTTAAACTATTGGTCTCCATTTCGGCTGTAAATATGATGTTGTTATGGATGGATCCAACTGTCTCTTAGTACTCGTGAAGCATGTCAAAAAGTCATCAACATATCGGTACCAATATAAACATTGTTTACTAATTTTGTTTTTAAAAATTATCTCCTCAATATTGTTCACAAAAATTTCTGCAAGTAAAGGGCTTAGTGAGCTGCCCATAATTAAACATTTTTTACAGTTGTAAATTTTGTCTTTCAAAGCAAAGTAATTTTGATCAAGACTCTTTCTTAACAAATTCATTATATCTACTGTAACTACCAGGTTCACTTTGTTGTTAATTAATAAATTCACCACTAGGATGATCGTGTATTCTGGCGGGACGCTTGGAGATAAATTTTGGACATCAAAAGATACAAGTTTTGATTGTTCCGGTATCTCTAAATTTTTAATATTATTAATGAGTTCATTAGAATTAATTCTGTATTTAGGTTTATATATTTTATACCCGAAAATTAAAAACTTGTACCATTATTCGTTATTAAATATGTCGAAAAAACAGTCTGAATAAAGATTCTGGGATTCCCAGAAAAAAATATGTAAAATTACTTGATTACTATAGTACCGACTATTTGCCACTATACAATTTCATTCTTGTTAAGTTTGCATACCAGATACGAAAATTCCTTCACAGTTACGTAAACGTCAATATTGTCATCACTGATTATCCAGTTCTGTTCCATTCTTGAATTGGTCCTTTTTTTCATCACCTTTGTTTTGTCCATATTTATTTCTGGCCCTTTTGTAATTCATCTTTAGTACATGTTAGGCCTCTCCTAATAATCCGTTGACTCGTGTTAATATGTTTAGATCAATTGCATATTCTACGACCTGCTTTTCATTATTTATCATTATTCCGTGGATAGCTGAACAGTTGTCATACCTACCTAATTGATGCGCAACTTAACAATATTATGCGCATAATCACTGAAGAAATCAGACCAACACCTGCCTACTGTCTTGCCTTACTAAGTAGTACCCACCTCCGATTCGTAGAACCGAGACCCTGCTCAGAGATTACCGCATTATACAAGAGAACCTGGAAGTATTCATTCATCGTCATATACTTATCCTACAACAAAATAGATTTCAATCGATAAACCCACCACTACGGTATGTTGAACAACCTATCACAGGTAACACCAAAGTAAGAGACTCCTCAGCCAGGTTTTTTAGTTAGCCTGGAGGCTCCTACTAGTTTCTAATGAATTTACAAACCCTAAGATGGGCGCTTTTTATTTTTGAAGATCTCTAGGTCACTCTTGATCTGCCGGAATTGAAGATTCCGGCTGTCATTAAAGTTAAAAGAAAGACAAGAAGGGCAGTATTTCAATTTTTTGAAGTCCTGGCGAACTTCTTGAGGTTAATAAGAAAGGAAAAAGAGCAAAAAAGTTAGATTTCTATTTTTTATTATTTTTACTTCCATCGGAAAAATGATGGAGTATTTCGCCGAATGGCGGTCCGACCGATCGAGAGTGACCGATCGAGAGTGACCGATCGGCCGTCATCCGACGACGCCGGGGAGCGAGCATCATTCTATTATTTACAGTCGAAGCGGCCTTACGCAAGCCAGGAACCGATATTCGATTTCCTTCTGCTTGCCGCCCGTACAATGACTTTGGGGATTTTTTGTGGCTCAATTTACCCAGGAGGTCCGGGTAAATTTTCTGGAATTTTCCGGACGAGCGGGTTTTCGCTTAGAGAGGCTTTTAGAACAAACCTCTCGTAAGCTTTTTCAAAGAATTGCGAAACCGTGGGGACTCCGGTTTCAGCATTAATTTGGGTGTTCCCAACAAACCATGGAGCGTTTAGCGCCAAACGCAAGGTTTTGTTCTGAAGAAATTGTAATCTGTGCACCCAATAAGGTGACAGGAAGCGAAAATACACTATTAGATCGTATAAATATACGGATCTAATTAAAGTATTATAAATATTTACTTTGATGCAAAGATTTAGCTTGCTCGACCTGGAAATTAAGGGGTACGCGAGTTTGAAGATACCGTACCCCTTGCTTAAAGTTAACTGGATTTGACTAGACCACTGAAGAGAGCGGTCAAAATGCAGGCCTAGATAGGTTGCTTTTTGCAACCACGGAATAGGCACTTTGTCAACTAGCAGTCTGGCTGCGCATTTAGGGCGCTTTCTGGTGAAGATAATCGCCTGGATCTTTTTAGGATTGACCTGCAGGCGCCAGAATTTAAGCCAGGAAATAGCAACGTTAAGTTGCTTTTGCAGTCGGTTATGAATAGCCGACGGATGACGTGACGTGACAAAGAAGGCAGTGTCGTCTGCGAAAAATGCAGAACTAACGTCACTGTAGCAGGGAATTTTGGCTATGTACAAATTGTACAAAGCCGTGGTAAGGGGTGAACCTTGCGGGACACCCGACTCTATGGGTTTTCTCGTTGAAAGGCACGAATTAATCTTTACCTGAAAGGATCTGCCTGACAGGAAAGAGCGGATTAGTATGGTAGGGTCTTTAGGAAACCTAATTCCATGGTCTTATAAATAAGACCACGGTGCCATACTTTATCAAAGGCTTTGGAAATATCGAGAAACACAGCGCCAACGCACTTTGTTAATCGAAAAGCCTGGTGTATTTCGCCAGCAAGCCTTGCGCATTGCTGCAGGGACGAATGTCCCTTTTAGAACCCGAATTGCTCGTTAGGTATTATACCTTTGCTGTCGGTAAAGTCATTTAGTGCGGAAAGAATGACCTTTTCGGCTATCTTGGAAAGATTATTTAGAAGGCTTATGGCCCTAAAATCAGAAGAGAGGTTTGCGCCTCTCTTCTTCGGAATAATTGCTAAATTAGCATGTTTCCATGAAGCGGGAAAATATTGCAAACGCAGACTGGAATTCACGATATTCGTGATTTTTGCGATTAGCTTGCTATGGAGCTTGCGGAGCTGCTTGACGGTGATACCGTCGAAGCCCGGAGCTTTATTTGGGGCAAAACTACGAATGTTAGCCACTACTGACTTTGGAGAAATTAGGTAATCCTGCATATACGAAAGTTCGGGCTTGTCGGAAAGCCGCGCGTAAGCGCGGTCGACTGCCAGTTCTTCCGCCTGCGCCTCGGACTGGTCATCTGGAGTCTAAAAGACTCTGCCAGCATTTCAGCTTTTTCCAAGTCGGAGACGGCGAAAGAAACGCCATCGTCCAACTTTAAGGGGGAATGTCCCGTCGGGACTTCCCCACCAAGGACCTTGCCAGACGCGAGATCTGCCTTGGATTTGACGTGTCGACAGAGAAAAGAAGGGAATCCCACTTCTCGTCCCTGTACGACGCCATCGCCTCTCTGGCTTCTCTGATCGCCCGGTTTGCCCGAAGTTTATCCTCGAGATCGAGGGTGGATCTGGCCAACCTTACCAGGCGATTTTTCGCCCGGAGCTGGTTTTTTAGATCCGTCGGGAGGTCGGAAATTCGCTGAAGCTGGTCGACCGTCCGAAGCTTCGTGGCAAGGCTATAAGCCTCTTGGATATTCCTCGTCAGTTTACCGACAGCGAGATCGAGCTCCTTGGGGGTAGCAATTATGGGGATAGACTCCGTAGAGCGAATATGGGCTCGACAGACGTTCCAGTCTGTGACTTTATAAGTCATCTTGAACGGAGCACCCAAGAGCCGGCCGTCTTCCAGTTCAGTCAGAGTCGAGCTCGTGCAGGATCGACGTGGCAATCGCTCTGGAGGAATTCTTCGTAATGAAGAAGTCTATAACCGATCCCGTGTGTTGCGGGTGGTAATAGGCATAGTGGGTAGCCTCATCAGGAAAGGCGATGAGGCACCCGAGTGAATAGCACACAGTGCTTAGAGTGCTACCACGATCATTCGTGGTTCTGCAACCCCAGCGAGTGTTGTGTGCGTTGAAATCACCGCCGATAATAATGGCGGCGTCGGTATCAAAAATTTTGGTGTAATCAGCCGGAACCAAAGGTTCACCAATACGCTGATACACGGAATAAACGATGATAGGTCGGTCCTTGAGCTCAACAGAAATGGCAGTGGCTTCCAGAGTGGCAAGCTCTGGTGTAGGAAGTTTAAAATGCCGAATGTTCTTTTTGATAAGAATCAACATGCCGCCACCACGGCCGTCGATTCTGTCATCCCTGTGAACTTTATAGTTCGGGATGCTGAAACGGATGGAGGGTTTAAGAAATGTCTCCTGAATTAGGATGACATCGATATTATGTGCCGAAAGAACGTGAGCAAGTTCCTCCTTCTTGTCACGTATGGAGTTGGCATTCCATAAAATTATTTTAAGGGAGTCCGGTTTAACGGACATTATTGGGAAAAGCAGACGTTAGTTGGGCCATTACTAGGCCCATAATCTGCTGGGTGAGGAGGTTAACTATCTGACTTACGTCAGATTGAACGTTAACTTGGGGTTGGGGTTGCGCTTGGCGCTGAGATCCCCAGACGAAGGTGGATGTCCAAAGTAAGAGATCTTTGGAACCACAATTGTAGAAACATTGGAAATCGCCAAGAAATAGGATTGGATAGATGCAACTGTGATACTGTGGGAATCGAACTTGATTGGCCATAGAAAATTGTGCGTCAAATTAAACAGTATCCGCATTGGACGTGCTTGATGTGTTGATTCGCTCTATAAATGGGGAATATCGGTCTCCGAATTGTGATTGTGGTGCTCTGAAATAATCTTTTAGATATATTAGTAGGGAGTCCCTCTGCGATCTTATCAAGGCAGATAGCATGATTTAATGAGCGCCAACGCTTCAGCGATGGAATGGATTGGAAATCTAGATATTAATGTTTAGTTCGTCGGTGGGTTGTTTGTACATTGTTTGTTTTAATTCTTTTTTTTATACACTTATTGTACTATATGTTTATATCCTGCATAATGTCTTACGAATAAATAAATAAATTATTCCATTTATTTTATGTCTGTTTTGCTGATGGCTATTTTTAATATTATATTAAATAGAATTGCTGCCAATCTATCCCCCTGTCCTAAACCTTCTTGGATTAAATTTTACCGTGGTGATAAATGGAATATATGGGTCGGGATATTCTAGATTTTATATTATTCTGCATAGATAGTTTGAATACATATTTTCAAATCCTTATATACTATCCTTCAGAGAGTATTCCGTACATTCCGTAAAATATGTACCTAAAATGGTTTTTCAGGTCTATCAATGTGACCAAGGAATTTTACATTTTAAAAATGGGTATAATCAAATTGTTGATATTTCCGTTTCTGTTAACATGTTTGTTTTAAACTCTGTATCTGTGTCTGTGGATCATTAGTAGAGTAAGGGTTTGTTTAATAATTTCTTTTTATTCCATTCTTCTTTAAAAATGTGTAAATTCAGAAGCCTTTATGATAGGGGTATTAGTCAAGCATTTATATTTTTAATAATTATTTTTTCTTATACTGTGAAAATAGAAGCATAAATGCTGCTAATTATTTTTATTGCTGAAATAAATCAAAATTGTTTGCGCAACAGCTGCGTATTTTTTCTAAATTTTTCAAAGATAAATATTAGCTTTATATCGCTAGCAAACGATCGTACTATATTTTACTATATATTTCATACCCCCCTTACTTACATACACTTTTTATAATCGATTATTTATTTAATTGACACTTAAATTTTGAAATGTCTGCATTATCAGTATTTTACACCTGCGATTCATCACTCCATTATTATTCTATACTCGAACTCTAGCGTGTTATACATTATCATGCATGTGGATTTTAATAAATTATTTAAATTAACACGTTTATGAAAATTGTAAAATTGTGTTGGCGAAAAGTGATTATAATATTGTGATGTAATATATTTCTTAGAAACGGCCAAAATGTTTATATGTTTTTATTTTTTAGATTGTTCATACTCTGAATTCGATAACAATAACATTATAACTAACTGTTCAATCCCTTGGGATTATGGTTATAGGAATATGGTCTAATCCTCTTAATGAGGTGTCTCACTCCACTTCTTACAATTCTTCGTTATATTTTTTTATGTGTCCTGGGACCTTTGATTGTCCTTCCATTCTTTCCTGTCTCGGCATTCCCTTCTCCGGTCTGCAATGCCTAGTGTTTTTCCATCCTTTTCTATCTGGCCTAACCATCTCCTTCCTTGCTCTTATCTCCATTTTCTCATTATGTGTCGGCTTATACTTGATGGAAATTCATTAAAATGTATAATAAAAGACTTTTAGATGATGTTTTGGGCACGAGACGCGTCTGGGCACGGCTTGCGCCACATGGGATCAATATTCTTCAAAAACATTTTATTTTGATTTCATACATATTTATTTATTACCACCTTCAATATATTCCTCTGCTCTATCCCTACAACGCTCTATGTGAATCTTCCATTGTTCGAAACATTGCTGGAAGTTTTTTTCTGTCAACTCCTTCAGAATGCGCGCCGCTTTCTCTTTCACAGCTTCAACAGACTGAAATATTGTTCCTTTTAATGCAGATTTCATTTTAGGAAACAGATAGAAGTCGCACGGCGCAAGATCTGGCAAATAAGGTAGATGATCTAACACTGGGATGTTGTACTTGGCCAGAAACCTCATCAGAGAATATGCGGAATGAGCCAGCGCATTACCTTGGTGGAAAACCCATGACTTGTCCTGCCATAATTCCGGTCATTTTCTTCATATTCTTTCACGGATGTAGTAATGATAATTAATAGTTTGACGTTCTGGAACCTAGTGGAGGTACACAATCCATGAATATAAAAAAAAACAATCATCATTGATTTGAATTTTGATTTACTCATTCGATCTTTTTTGGCCCTCGGTGAATTTGGACTCTTTCAGTGCAAGGATTTTCGCTTTGTTTTAGGCTCATAAGTAAAAAATTACACGATTTGTTACATGTTATTATCCTTTCCAATAAGTTTGGGTTATTTTCAATGGCATTCAAAGTATCAGTACAAACATTTCTGCGAGCTTCTTGTTGTTCAAACGTGAGAATTTTAGGCACCATTTTGGCACTCCATTCTTTATCAATTTCTACAGTTTCAGCAATTGCACGGATACTTAACCGACGGTCAGATCGAACCAGATTACCGATGACCACCCGGGCGTGGATCACCTTCAACATATTCTCGACCATCTTAAAAACGCTTAAATCACTCAAAAATACGGGCACGCGATTAGCATTCGTTGCTATATACTTATTTCAATAAATTATAATCACAACAATTCGTAGCTTTGTTGTTACACTTAACATTTTTTCGATGAAACAAAAAACAATTGTAATGCGAACGAGGGCTACGGTTATGCGAATTTGTTTACATAAGCGAGAGGTACTGCATTCGAAAGAGAAGGCTTCGCGCTAAACAGCTGCTAGTCGCTGGCGTTTGGCGCATGCGTACTTCTTCTGTAGGAGTGTCAGTCTCTTTATTTAATAGCCACACCTCGTACAAACGCGGGTATATCAGTTCGACATGTAAATTTGCCATCAAATTTCGAAATAGTCATTCGAAAACTAGCCAGGACCGAATTATACCGTTATAAACTGTGGCTACCTCAAATATTTTGAACATGGTCACATATACATTATTTTTTTCATAAAAAAAATTAATAAAACAGAAGTATTTTACTAAGACACCATACTATTCACCTTGGTATATCAAGTTTACAGACATCAATTCCATCATCGTATTAAAATATGTCACATGATGACATATGTCACATGGCAGCAGCAAGAATACGAATAACAGCTGTATATGACCTCCATATTTCCAGTCGGCAGCAGCAGACGTACCAACTCAACTCGTGAGCGAAGGGATACAATGTAAGGTCTGAATGATTGTGGCGTGTTCATATATTTTTTTTCCTTTATTTGGGTTTTTCGCCACTATCTAAAACTCAAAAAATACCTGTCCTTATTTAAAGAAAGAATCACAGTGATTCTTTCTTTAAATAAGAACAGGTATTTTTGATATTTTTTGAGTTTTAGATAGTGGCGAAAAACCCAAATAAAGGAAAAAAAAATTAAAGGGATACAATGGCTTTACACGAAACTCTTTCTATAATTGAAAGTCGTATGATTCAAAAAAAGAGAGAGGTATGGTCTGAAGCGAAACAATACATTCTTCACCTAGTTTCCAGATATTCCCACTTTTCTGTACATACATTTTCGTACTGTTCGACACCAAACTAACACGGGACTCCAAGTGTAAGAAGACCCAGCGAGGGAAAAAAGGAGTGAGCCTTTGTAAATCGTAAACCTTCCAACTGTTCCTTCTGTATTTTGTTTCAATTTGACTCTATGATATTTCTTACAATTTTTAATTACCCCAAATCGTCACAAACAGCCAGCAAAATATATAACTTGTCAAATACAGATAGTCCAACATAGAAAAAAAAACCCGAATAACCCAAAAACGGAAAATAAACATATTTTCCCAGTTTCTCACAATTACAATACAGCACAACAGCATGACTAATTTTCTCCAAACAATTTTATAGTTGTCATCACCGTGTTAATGTAGATAATTT
This sequence comes from Cosmopolites sordidus, assembly GCA_031761425.1. NCBI lineage: Eukaryota > Metazoa > Arthropoda > Insecta > Coleoptera > Curculionidae > Cosmopolites > Cosmopolites sordidus. The sequence continues at coordinate 544,064 of JARFXV010001251.1, forward strand.
ACTAAAACCCAACTATACGGTAATATACAGCACGCTATAGTGTAAGTGTCCTGTGATCATGCAGCCAAGCCACAGGTGTAAAATACTGATAATGTTAACACTTACAACTTCAAATTACGGAAATCTAGCATTGAATGATATTTGGAGGATGATTCAACAGGTTAAACTACATTGTAATCAAATACTTTCACATAAATAAGCACTCGGTAATATCCTTAAACTGATTTGCATATTTTATAGTTATCAGTTGACATTGGAGAAAGTAAACAAACTCGTAGAAATACACAAATAACATACAAAGCACAGCAATGAGTTAAATAATAAAATCATCGATAGACAAGTTCAATTAAATTATAAATAATTTTACGAAATATAAACAGTTTTCCCATAAGAGTTCCAGAACATAATAGCGGCAACACTATTGCCGTTATTTAAATGTCACTCATAGACTGCTGTGTTCATTACACTGTGTCACCATGGAAATTTACACGATTCAACAATTGGACTTTAGCGCAACTGGAAGGCTACCCCCATTTTGAGGGTCCCTTTTGTTGACCAAAAATAACTGCAGTATTTGGGACAATGAAAATCATTATGTGCATCAAGAGCTTCCTCTTCATCCTTAGAAAATCGCTGTTTTGTGAGGTTTTTGGGACGAAGGAGTGACAGGACCTTATTTTTTGAAGTTGATGATGGAAATTATGTTATTGTAAGTGATGAACGCTGGAGGAATATGCTAACAGGATTAAACTAATAGTTGAAAACAATAGTACCACTTAAATATAAACAAGGCCACTTCTGATAAAGCGTATTCTGTCAATCCAATTGCCGACCACTTTTCCAAGCAATTGGGGTCTTACGTACACAATTGTCCGAGTTATGTTGCCTTCTAAGGCGTTGCTGGTTTATCGGCACAGACCAAAAATTAAAAAAATAATCTAAAGGCATTAAATCGCGTGACCTTGGTGGCCAATTAACAGGATCGTTCCTCGAAATAATTTTCTCACCGAATTGCTCCCTCAATAATAAGTTGTTGCGTTGGCTGTATGGCATTTGTAGTCGTCCTGTGTGAACCACTTATCCTGATTAGTACCATTCAAATTCGGAATTAAATATTCAACATAGTCGAATAACAAAGCACAATTTCTTACTTACTACGAAAATTTCCTACTGACTACGAAATTAATAAATTTCGATATTCATCAACACTGCCAGCAGCAGCGGTGATATTTTCTTTGGAATGCACAAGTTTTGTTGTCTTGTTTTTGTTTTAATATCGAGCAGCGTGAAATGCGTTCGGAATTTGTCGATAATTTGGCGGATATAACACGAAGTTCAAATTCACTATGTGCTCTATAAGTTTGCAAGCATTGCTCTGATGTTAAACGTTCCATGATGATTTGTCAGACTTGAGTCAGATTTACAAATTTGCGCGTAATCCACTTCATTTGACAGCGATCCCTTATCGGAAGTTCGGAAAAACTAAAAATTTTATCTCTTATAAAGCTGAGTAATGTTTCTTAACCGCTATGGTAACAATAAAATCTAAACTATCATAAAAATTGTGACATCAATCACATAGTTCAAATCCACTGTTTACAATGTATAACGATCTTATGTACGTATTAATTTTTGCCTTATTGCAATCCAAAAGTCTTGTAACGACTAAAAGAGCACAGAAGCTTATTTAAGCAAGTTAATATCCTGCATATTTGATTATGTAGTAGATTAGAGAGAAAGATTGCGCTTGCAAATTTAATCCTAAGATCAAGAGACTGTAACTGAAATCTGTCAGTAAAATTTGTATATACAATACCTCTCTCTGGAAAAAATCCATCAATTTTTAGATCTACAAATGTTTAACTTTTTTAATAGAATGTTCCCGAACCTTTTCAATAAAACACTTATGAGTAAGATAACAACAATTGGAACCCATCCTCATGATACGAAATGAATTGCCTTCTCAATAGTCAAATATAATCTCACTAGTACTAGAGACGGACCACTGAAGCAGATGTGTACAGTTAATATTGGCCAAGATGTTCTGCAGCTCATAACAGTCGCATCGATCTTGTACCTCTAGTGTAAATACACAATGAAAGAACTTGGCAAATCGGTCAACGTTACTCTGAAGCGAGTTATATATTATATCATTGAATTTCATACTACCAGGTATCCGAGATTTATTCTTCGAATAGATACCAGATGTGGCGATTAATAATTCTTAATTAAAAAAAAGCGTATAATTTGGGAGAAAGGTGAAAAATGGTTTATTCGAAGTATGCGCCATCGCTAGCTGCAAATTTTCCCCATCTCTGGCAATTTGTGGATGCCCTCCGAGAAAAATTATACCAAAATAACGTCTAGTTCACAAGAGTTACATTTAAATGGTTGCCATGTATAACCCTAGTTTCAGCAGCTTCCGTAGTTTTCAGATTTAACCTCCAACGATTATTGTTTATTCTTAAAAACCAAGGAACATTTACTGGGAATTTATATATCCACCGATTAGAGTATGATAACTGATGTGAATGAATGGCTGGCAAGAGATCGAGAGAATTTTTTTAGATGTCGAAGCCCTTATACACTAAATTAATTTACATGTTACGAAATTATGTTGAAAAATAAAAATGTTTCAAACTCCACTCATATTTTCTTTTATGTTAGGAATAATAATTTGTGAAAAAACTTAAACCTTCGTTCACGGTTCGGCCAGTAATAATGTAAGGTTAAGTCGTAAATGTGGATTTAATGTCGCTAAGTTCGTGCAATGAAATATTTTATTTATATTATGCCATTGCACGCCAATGAATGCATAACATAGATACTGCGAATTAGTTGTGTGACGTTCAGTTACTATTAAGAATAGCCTCCAATTTTTGAAGATGATCATTTAAAACGTAATGATAGGGGGCTATAGAAAATTAAATTACAGCTATGCGGGTTGTAGTTAATTACAGCTAGTGTAATTTTTATCTCTGAAGCATGGGGTTGAAACAATCATGGCATTAAATGTGTTAATAAGGGTTTGTGAAAACAGATTTTATCTACCTTGTTTAATTGAAACAGACAGGCTGTAGAGGCACGTATACTTCAGTTTAGTAAGTGATGCTAAACCAAACAAAAAATTAATTGGTTCCTCACTGCATTCTTTTCTTGTACCACAAATTTAGTTATAAAACTCAAACATGTGGGTACCCATAATACTTGTGCATATGTGTATTATACAGGGCGTAAGCGAAAATAATATCGTAAATTTAACCGATTTTAAATAAATTTATTTATTTTTTTTTTAAACGGTTAGTTAGTTAAATTAGGTTGAAGGTCGCATCGGTGACAGGGACCATTTAGCGACCACAGTGTGTCCATTAATTGAGACCTCTTGAATGACTACGGCAGATGTTCACTTACATTAGAGATTCAGAGTTCTGGGTTTGATAGAGAAGGGCGAGTGTTGAAGAAAAGGGGGAATGTTTTCGGATGGTGGTGGGGTGAACGCTTAATGGTAATTAAGGAATGGAGAGGATGGATGATGAGAGATGTGAGAGAGGGAGAGCGAGAGCAGCGACTAAATGTGATCAATGATGGATATTTCTCTTAGATAGAGGAGGAGAGCATCCAGGGAGCCGGGTTGAAAGAGAGTAGGGAGGTCACTGGGGAGGGAGAGTCTGGTCCTGATGTTTGATTTGTGGCGACATTCTATAAGAAAATGGCGGACGGTCTGGGGTTCACCGCAAGAGGAGCAGATAGGAGGAGGATTGTTTCTCAAGAAATGCTGGTGAGTGAGAGCGCAATGTCCCGATCTTATCCTGAACCAGATGGTGGAGATTCTTTTACATGGGAAGTTCTTTTACATGGGAAGTTTTAACTTCTCTGAGCTTATTGTGTCCTTCTAATAGGCTCCACTGATTCTGTAACTATCCTCTAACCAGGGATTTGACGAAGGACAGTAGGTCGGATGAAATTAGAGTGGGACATGGTGATCCATCTGTGGCAGCTATTTTAGCCTCAGTGTCCGCCATCGCGTTTCCAACTATACCGCAGTGGCTAGGGATCCAGAGAAACTGAACGGTGGATCCGATGGAAAGGATATCCTCAATGAGGTCCAGACAGCGGGATATGAGAGGATGGTTGTCTAATCTCTTTTCCAGAGCTCTAAGGGTATTGGTGGATTCCGAACATATTGCCCATTTGGATGGGGGTTGGGAGAGTATGAATTGGAGATATTTTTCAAGGGCTAGGGTCTCAGCCGTGTAGGAGCTGGATTGAGGGCTTAGGTGATAGCGAAAGGTTTGGGGAAGGAAAGGATTCCCCAAGGGAAAGAGTATGAATGCAGTTCCTACACCAATTGCAGATTTGGATCCATCCCAGGATTTCACCATGGTGAAAATGATATTGGTTTGGGGAATCGAGTCGAGGATGGAGCTGAAAGGAGAGCGCAGGGGTGGATGATTTGTCAAAGCGGAGCAGGCAATTTTAAAACATGTATGCCAAAAAAAACATGTCAGAATTTGATTTTAATTTTCGTTAAAATGGCATCGTCCCATAGTCTTGTTTATTTCGATGCATCGGAATTCAGTTTCTTATTGTGATGGTTTCTTAAGGTATTATTTGAAAATAGAATGTAATATTGATATAGCCATTTATTCTATACGTTTCAGCATACATTTGATTTGTCACAAAAAAAAGGAAAATGCCAAAGTTGAAATTATTAGCACCATTCTATTACATCGTGACACGTTTCAAAAGATTCATGTGACATTAAGAAACACATGATTAATATTTTTATTGAATAAACTGTTCATAATGTCCATAATCCCATTCCTGGTGAAAGGAGATTCGTCAGTTGATAAAATATTAAACAAAACAATAGAATCCTTTGTTTTTGGCCAACAAATCATTCGCAATGTATCTGCCTGTCTTTTGTACATAATAAGGGTAGAATAATTCAATAGAAAGTTCCAAGTTGGCGCGCAATACTTTGAGTACTTCTGCTAGAATCCTCTGAGAAAGGTTGAAAAGATATAAAATTTGTTCTTCGACTTCAGGACCGATTTCTCGCTGGCGCCTACATTCTTGAAATTCTAGAACCACATTACCCTTATCCAAAAGTTTGTGAGAAACGTGGCCAAATATTTTCCGCTATTCAGGTTGCATGCATATATGCATGTAAAAGAAAGAGTGTTTTAAAAACGTTAATGCGCCTGCACACGTGTCTGCAAAATTCCATTATTTACGTTCAAACGACTTTTACATGCATAACAATAATTAGATTTGTGTCCCATAGATCACGTTCTCTTCTCAAATCTGAAGAGATAACTCGTTGGATGAAGATTCACTTTAAATGATGATATCAATTCTTCTGTTGGAACCTTTGGTGTGAAATACTAAATTTAAGATTAAATCTAATAACTAGATCTAGATTAAACTAGATTAAATCTAATATTAGATTAAATCAAATCATCTCCTGATGATGCTAACATGGTTAGCGAAACGTGCGTCGAGCAGTTCAAAAAAGCGTTTTGGTGTTTAGTGGCAAATCTCTTCAAGTTTAAATGATGAGGTCAAAACTGAAATAATCGCTTATCTTGCTGCGTTATACAAATCGTGTTATCTCTTTGTTTCTGTGATACCACATCTCTCTGGTCAACCTTGGCCTACTTTAACCTTCACCTCCAACCGGATTGAACTCCAGCACCCATTGTCAATTTTTGATGTACAGTGCTTCAACATCTCTTCTTACATTGTCCTGCTGCCGTGTTTTTAATTTACCTCAGTTCTATGACCTCCTATTTGTCCCTCTATGATTCTCTTTGGTATTTGGCATTCTGGAATGCTTCCACCTGTCCTGTCCATGAGTCACTGAACCCTCATATAGTCTACAATATCCGGATCCTTGTACAATTGCTTAAGTTCGAAATTAAAACCAAAAATTCTTCTGAGTACTTTTTTTTTCAAATACTGCAAGCATCAATTCTGTTTTATTTGTGAGGATATATTTATTGCAGCCATAAGTCACTACTAGCCAAATGAGGATTTTATAGATCTTAACTTTCGTGTTCCTTTGTATAAGTTTAGATCTGGGAAGAAACTGTAAATAGTAAGTAATTTTGTTAATCTTTACGAGGTTTGGTTATTAAATAACGAGACTGATGCTGCTACAGAAGAAGTGCGCATGCGTCAAGCGCTAGTGACCAACAGCTTTTTAGCGTGAAGCCTTCTCTTTCGAATGCAGTACCTCTCGTTTCTGTAAACAAATCTGTATAACCGTAGCCTTCGTTCGCATTAGATTTGTTTTTTTGTTTCGCCGAAAAAATGTGAAGTGTAACAATAGAGCAACAAATTGGTGTGAAATTTTATTTGAAACCGTTGCTGAAACTTATAATTTATCGAAAGAAGTGCATGACAATGAATGTTTATCGTGTGCACGTGTTTTTGAGTGGTTTAAGAGTTTTCAAGATGGCCGAGAAGACGTTGTCGCCCGGGGTCGTCATCCTTTTACGTCAAGAACGCATGACAATATCGAAAAAATCGGTAATCTGGTTCAATCTAACCGGCTAAGTATTCCTGTGATTGCTGAAACTGTAGGAATTGACAAAGAATGCGTATGGAAAATTTTACTTAACAATTTTAACATGCAAAAAGTGTGTGCCAAAATGGTGCCTGAAATTCTCACATTTGAACAACAAGAAACTCGCAAAAATGTTTGTACTGACACTTTGAATGCCGTTGAAAATGACCCAAACATATTGGAAAGTAAAATAACATGTGACGAATCGTGGTTTTTTACTTATGATGTAATGCCAGTCCATGCACTGGAAGAACCCAACTTCAACGCAATAATGACTGTTTTTTTTCGATATTCATGGGGTAGTTTACACTTACCGGGTTCCTGAAGGTCAAAGATTAAATCAACAATACTACCTTCACGTTCTTGCTGAACTAGGTGAATAAATAACGAAAAAATGGCCCGAATTGTGGAAGGATAATTTATGGGTTCTCCACTAAGACAATGCACCGGCTCATTCCGCATTGTCTGTCAAGGGATTTATTCGCTTTATTCGCCGGATCTTCTGCCGTGCGACTTCTATATGTTTCCTATGGTAAAATCTGCATTAAATGGAACAAGATTTGAGTCCATCGAAGCTGTGAAAGAGAAACTGGCACGCTCTCTGAAGGAGCTGAGAGAAGATGACTTCCAGCACTGTTTCGAACAATGGCAGATTCGCATGGAGCACTGTATACATAGAGAAGGGATGTATATTGAAGGTGATAATAAGTAAATATGTATGAAATCAAAATAAAATGTTTTACAGCGTAAGTCTCGTTATTTAATAGCCACACCTCGTATAAGGTTCTGATATCTCCTGCGATATTGTTGTTTTCGTCAAATCGTATTTTACTGCAGGTATTAAGAAGTTGGAACATCGTAGATTTAAGAGTATTCAATTGCAAGTTGATTATATTTAAAAATAAATTAAATGTTCAGACTTCTTTGTCAAACAAAGAACTTTTCGAACGACCCTCGTATAAGAACATACAGACGAGCAAAATAAATGGAAGTATTTAAGAAAATTACGAGAACATAATTTGATGGGCGGTCAAGCCCAAAATGTGGAGACTTGTAAACTAGCGATGGAAATTGTCTTCTTATGAAATAGCTCTTGGGTGCTTCGTGTTCCCTAGATATTGATGACAATGAAGGCCAAACATAATCATTAGAGCCACGGCATCCCATCCCATTATGGCAATAATGGGAAAGTTTAGATAATGAAATAGAAAAATATAAAAAAAAATAAAAAGAACATTTTGCTTCAAAGTGAAAACTTCCGAATACTATCACTGGAAATATGTAATAACCACAATTAGTAGCGTGTTAGCGTGCCATATTTTCGCTGAATTGAATGAATTTCGCCGTTAGTAAAAAAGCTCATGTATGTCATGTGACTAACAATTATTAGATTTTTACAAATAAAAGAGTAAATTTTCATTAATACAGTGTGTTTGGTTGAGAGTAAACCGTTTCAAAATTAAAAAAGGTTATAAGGGTGTTTGGTGCATCCTTTGAGAAATTAAAATGTTTACATACGACAAAAACAAATAATAACACAAAACAATAACTAAATGAAAAACAAACACACAAAGCAAGATAAACAGGATACAAAAGCAGACGTAGATAAAATTGAAATCGATAAGACTGTTTCAAATGCAGAAATTTACAAAAAACTAGATGAAATACAAAAAAAGTTTAGAATTCATTTCAGCAAAATTTGATGTAATGCAAGACGAAAATAAAAATTGAAAAAGATCATAAAAAATCAAGAAAAAGACAACAAATTGCTGAAGGACAGAATGGCAAAGCTAGAAAGAATTATAGAAAAAAGCGAAGGAGAAAAAATAAAAAATGATATTATTATAAGCGGAGTGGACAAAACCGAGCAAAATGAGAACACAAAGGAGATCGTAATAAAAATACTTAAACAAATGTGTTGTGATACAAACACCATTGAAAATATACAAAACTGTTGTAGAAAAAATATCAATAACGAAAATAACCCAATCATAGTTACACTAAACGACAAACAAACAAAAATTGACATAATAAAAGCACGTAAGGAAGTTGGAACATTACAAACCCGAGAATGTCACATCAAAGGGCGAAATAAAGACATTTATGTAAACGAACATATAACAAACTTAACCGGGGAAATTTTCTATGCTACTAGACAACTAAAAAAGGAAAGAAAAATTAAATATACATGGATTCGAGATGGTGATATATATGCCAGAAAAACTGAAACAAGTGATAAGATAAAAATTAAACAACTGTCCGATGTCGAAAAACTAGAACAATAAATACAACTAGCAAAACAATAATAATTACATGCAACTACATAATAACGAATATCAAGCTGATTAACATAATAATGCAAAATATAAGAAGCATCAGAAACAAATTTGAAGAAATTGAGATCATCCCAAAAACACAGAACCATCCGGACCTAATTGTCCTTATAGAAACATGGTTATCACCAGATGAGGAAGATTTATATAATATTAACGGCTACAATGCAATATTTAGATCACGCCAAACCAGAGGAGGAGGTATATTGATGTATACAAGAAATGGTATAGAATATAAAGAAAAAGTAAACTGTATCATAAACAAAATAGAAATAATAAATGTAGAATTAACTTCAGAAAATATATCAATAAGCCTTATATATAAACCTCCCGATGTCAATTTTGACTCGTTGAAATATACTTTAAAACATAATATAATAAACAGAACCAAACGTCATATCATTATCGGTGATTTTAATGTAAATATTTTGGGGAAAAATAGTTTGATTGACAGTTACACATGTATAAAGAACGAAACTATAAAATTCTGAATAAAAGGAAGACGAGTGCATACATTAGATACAATGAAAATTCTAACAATACCAAAACTTGACCATGTAATTACAAATATTGAAAACAAGCTCGTTAACATGAGCATAATTTCTTCCGATATATCAGACCACAATATAATTAAAGTAACAATAGAACCACCAACAAAAAAAAACCTACCTATGTACACTGCAATGCAATTAAAAGAAACAATGGAAAAACAATTAAAATGATTTCGGAATTAAACTATGACCAAATTAAATCATATGAAGATCTTTCAAAAACGCTACAGAGTATTATAGAAAAAAATATGTGCATTACGAAAATAAAACGAAGAAACGACTGCCCTTGGATAAATAGCAATATAATAAAAGAAATAAGAAAAAGGAATAAACTTTACAAAAAATATCGAAAACATCCACACAATGAACTTTTAAAAGTAAGATATATAGAACAAAAACAATATACAACACTTACATTAAAAACAACTAAAACGCAATATTTTACAAGAAAATTCAATGAATATAGAGAATGCAGTAGAAAAACATGGGAATTTATTAATAGACAAATACACTCCAAGAAAAATGATAACATTATAGAAGTTATCAAGGAAGACGGAACTAGTAGCACCGATACAAAAACTATAGCAAACGAACTAAATAATTATTTTGCCACAATAGGTCAAAAACTAGCTGATAAACAAATACAGGGAAAAAACAAAACCACTACAACAACTATAACAAATAAAATATATAATAAATCTGATGTTAAAAATGTAGAACAAGAAGAAATAAAAAGAATAATACAAGACTTGCATCGACATAAAGCCCCAGGATTTGACAAAATAACAAATCACGTGATCAAGAATAATAAGAAAACTTTAATACCAATTTTTACAAAGCTAATAAATAAAATGTTAGACACAAGAATATATCCACAATACCTTAAACAATCCATAATAGTCCCCATATACAAAAAAGGAAAAAAGAATGAAACACAAAATTACAGACCAATTACTTTAGTATCAGCACTGAATAAAATAACAGAAAAAATCTTACACAACAGAATGATAAAGCATATATCACAAAACAACATCATAAATATAGCACAATATGCCTTCCAAAAGAAATCGAGCACGACTTCAGCTGTTTATGATTTGATAGAAAATATTAAAAAGGCATAAAAAAGAAACACACGGCCGTAGTAATATCTTTCGACATGAAAAAAGCATTCGACACAATCAACAAAGAAAAATTACTAGAAAAACTCATTGCATATAGATTTGATAATTACATAAGAATAATTGAAAACTACTTGATGAACAGACCCCAAAAGACTAAAGTAGGAGAGACAGAAAGCAATACTAATACAGCTGCGTACGGCTTGCCGCAAGGAGGTAACCTGCCACCATTGCTATATATATACTCTATATAAACGATTTATTCGAAGAAAACTTCACTGGAAAAATGTATGCTTACGCTGATGACTTGTGCATGTTGTATTCTGACAATGATTACAACAGATTACAACATAATATATATAACGATATGAAAAAGTACGAACTATGGTGTTTTAACAACTCACTCACGATAAACTAAACAAAAACAGAATACATAATATTTAACAAGAAGAAACAAGCAAGAGACCTAAACATAACGATAAGAAACCAAAAATTAAAGGAAATTTCCGAAATTAACTACCTAGGAATTAAAATACACACTACCTTAAAATGGGATAAGCATATAAATAAAATAAAAAAAGAAAATGCCAAAACAATTACTTTGCTCTTAAAAATGAAGCACATCATACCAACAAAAATGAAGAAACCACTGTCCCATGCACTATTCTCATCTAAAAATGCCTATATGATTAATACATGGAGCAATACTACATAAAAAAACTTAAAAATACTACAAAGACAACAAAATAAGACATTGAAAATATTATATAATCTCAACAGACTAACGCCAACCGAAAAACTATACAAAAAAAAACAAAAGAACTAAACATCAGACAACTAATACAATATCATAATATACTGCTGCTATACAAAATTCAGAATAAATTAATAAAGACAACTATCACATTCACGACAAACAAACAAATACATACATACGAAACCAAAAGAAAATCAGACATTAGAGTTCATAAAAATACACAAGTAAGACTCACACAAAAACTCACAACTGAAACCGTAGCAAAATTCAACAAGATACCGAAAGACATAATAAAATTAAACCTAAAAAATTTTAAAAAGAAGCTTAAATACTTACTACTAGAACACAAGATCTGAGCGACATCGACTAACAGTTGAAAAAAAAAATAAATAAATAAAACCATGACGCTTTCGATACCATCTGCCCAGAGAGAGACCTAGAAGACTTCAAACTGTTGCAGATGAAGAAGGATACAACCCACAACTGCATGAATCCACCAACAATAACAAATATATTTATGTTGTAATATAATATACAGTTGTATATGTTAATATTTTAATATAATATAATATAAAAAAAAATGGCCGATAGGAGGAGTCTTTTTCTATCTCTTCAGCCTCCATAAAGCATTATTGGGCCCACAGGTTTTTTATGTTAATATTTAATTTTTTTTTAATTCCAAAGTCAGCATTGAAATTTGAATTAAAAAAAAAGTTATGGGTATATCCTCCAAATTATTTTTTTATTTTAATGTATAATGTTGCGGTTCTATGAAAATCAAAATTACATGCAAGCGATATCTAGTTTTTTATTATAAACTGGCAACGTTTTACTAATTTCACTAATTTGCTAATGCAAAAACTTTGGGAGTCTATGAAAAAAGCAGATGACGCTTGTATCTAATTTTGATTGTCATAGAACCCTACAAAATTACACATTAATATAAAAAAATAATTTGAAGGCTATATCAATAACTAATATAATATAATCAATAATATAATATATATATATATATATATATATATATATATATATATATATATATATATATATATATATATATATATATATATATATATATATATATATATATATATATATATATATATATATATATATATATATATATATATATATATATATATATATATATATATATATATATATCATCATCATCATCATCAGCCCGTATCGATCCACTGCAGGATGAAGGCCTCTTCAGCATGCTTCCAACCTTCCTTCACGGTCCTGGGCTTTCCTCTGCCACTCGGGTCCAATATACTTAACGATGTCATCAGTCCATCGTGCTTTCGGTCTTCTTCGCGGACGTTTGCGATCAAGCGGTATCCACTCCAGGATTGCCTTGGTCCATCTGTCGTCCCATCGCCTCGCTATATGGCCTGCCCATCTCCATTTCAACTGTTTTACTCTTCCAATGATGTCACAGACTTTTGTTTGTTCCCTGATCCATGCGCAGGACTTTCTGTCTCGTCTTGTAATGCCAAGCATACATCTTTCCATTCCCCTCTGTGCCACCCGAAGTTTTTGAATTGATTGCGATGTGAGTGTCCAGGTTTCACTTCCGTATGTCATAACGGGTAGAACGCACTGATCGAATACTTTTCTTTTCAGGCAAAGTGGGAGTCTGCTCTTAAACACTATGTTGAGCCTACCAAATGCCTGCCAGCCACATTTAACACGCCGTTCCACCTCCCGGGCGGTATTCCCCTCCATGGAAATCCTCTGCCCAAGATATACAAAGCTGTCCACAATCTCTAAATCCCTTCCTAAAACTGAAATTCTTCTGTCCTGAGCGAAGTTATTGAACATAACCTGACTCTTTTACAGGTTTATTTTCAAGCCAAATGGTTCGCCAGCCCTTTGCAGTTCTTGTATGCGTCTTTGCAGCTCCTCTGGGTCTTGTGAAATGAGAATAATATCATCTGCAAATCTAAGATGGTTTAAGTTTGCACCATTGATCTTTACCCCATCCTGTTCCCAATCCAGTTTACGGAATACTTCTTCAAGGCCAGCCGAGAAAAGAATAGGCGATATTGCGTCACCCTGCCGTACACCTCGTTCTATATTAATTCCCACTTCAAGATCATCAAGGTGAATTGTGGCTGTAGCTCCATCATATATCGATTCTAATAGGTTTACATAGGCTCTCTCTACACCTTGGCTAAGCAGTGCATCCATTATCGCATGCTTTGAGATGGAATCAAATGCTTTTTCGTAGTCGATAAAAGCCAAGCACAGAGGCATGGTGTATTCGTTGTGCCTTTCTATGACCTGCTGTACAACCTGGATGTGATCCATTGTACTGAATCCACTTCTGAATCCTGCTTGTTCTCTTGGTTGTGCGTCATTCAGTTTTTTTAATATTCTTTTAGAAATTATCTTAGTGAAAACTTTGTACATCACTGATAGGAGGCTTATTGGACGGTAGTTCTTTAAATCTTCCTGTGCTCCTTTTTTATGTAAAAGGATCACTTCTGCATTTTTCCATAAGTCAGGTACTTTTTGTTCTTTGAGGCATTTTGAGTATAATTTTGCCAGTGTTTTATGTAACGTCCGACCTCCAGCTTTTAGCATTTCGACAGTTACACTATCCTTTCCTGGAGCCTTACCGTTCTTCATCAATTCTATAGCATTTGTTACTTCCTCCACTAGGATATCTGGTATTATATATTGTTCTTCCGTGGATATTGCTGTCCCTGATTGGCTCTGATCTTCATATAACTGGGAATAAAACCTTCTGACAATCTCTAACATTTGGGTACGCGTCCTGCACACTGTACCATCCTCACGCTTTAAAGCATATATTTGCGTTCTTTTGTTTCTCAGCTTCTGTTTAGCTTTGTTAATTCCTTTGTTTTCTTCCAGGGTTTTTTGCACTAGCTGCATATTGAATCGGCGCGTGTCCTCTCTGATACGTTTTCTTATAGTTTTGCAGAGCTCAGTGTACTCGACCCTGCCAAAAGGACTACCTGCATTTCTCATTGCTCGCCGTTTCTTCATTAAATCAATGGTCTCACTGGAGATTTTTGTTTGTTTGAGACATTTTTCCTCTGGTGCTATTGAAGCAACCGTTTGAAGTACATTGTTGGCGATTTCTTCATATTGAACTGATATTTCCACCTCCTCTGGATCTTGTAACGCAGCAAACCGGTTTGACAAAGCAATCTCAAAATCGCTTCCTCTCTCCAGCAGTTTTCCAGAATCCACCTTGCCCTTTTTTGATCTTACCATTTTTTCGCGTTCTTTTCGACAGTCAATCCGAACCCTTGCTCGTACAATTCGGTGGTCACTTCCAACATTAAAATTGTTAAGGACAGTACAATTGGTAAATATTGTTTTATCGTTGGTCATGATGTAGTCAATTTCGCTTGTGAGCCCAGATGGACTTTTCCATGTCCATTTTCTGCTGATATTTTTCTTATAGAATGAATTCATAATATATAGTTCTTGTCCTTCAGCAAAATCAACTAATCTGTCACCTCTATTGTCTCGCTCACCAGTTCCATATGGGCCAGTTGCATTTTCGTCTGTTCTTGTTGTTCCAATTCTGGCATTAAATATATATATAATAATATATATATATATATATATATATATATATATATATATATATATATATATATATATATATATATATATATATTATATAATATATATATATTATATAATATATATATATTATTATTATTCACGTATGGGCCCTGGTGGACCGCGCGAAGTACAATTAGAGGCGTTTGTTGTTGTTAGCGTTCCTTTGTGCCCATATTAATTTCATTCTTTCGCTATGAGCTTTTTTCCTTTCGTCAGACCAAGTTGTTCCAGTCTTCCTACATTTTTCTCTCTGGCCAACCTTCCAATCGTTAACCTTGTGTCTGAAACAGCCTCTATCCTGAATTTCACTTTGTGTATGTATATCTGTGTATTGTTTGATTTCTTGGTTTTCTCGAAGTCGGTATGTTGTGCTATTTATTTGTTTGGGCCCTAGGATTTTTCTTATGATTTTTCTTTCCTTCTTTTCAATGTCCTCGATGTCCCTCTTTCTATTCAAAATGAGCGTTTCTGCAGCAGATAGACATTCTGGCTTAATAACTGTGTTGTAATGTCTCAGTTTTGTGTTTTTAGATAGGCATTTTTTGTTGTAAATATTTTGTGTAAGTCTCAATGCCGTTTCCATTTTTTGACATCTACCCTTATTGGCCGCTTTTTCCCACCCATTTTCCATGATTATTTCACCCAAATATTTGAATTGAGAGACTCGTCTGATGTTACCATATTTTGTTTTTAAAAATGGCGTTCTTAGTCTGTTGCAGGTCATCTATTGTGTCTTTTCAAAGGAAATTTGGAATCTTACATTTTCTGATGTTTCTTTTAGGATTTCAATCTGTTTCTATGCTGTTAATACATCTTGAGCTAAAATTGCTAGATCATCAGCAAATGCCAGACAATCAATTTGGATGTTGGTTCTCCCCAGTTTAATGGGCTGGTCCATATTCAGGGCCGACTTTTTTTCACGCCACTCCTGTATTGCTTTTTCTAGAACACAGTTAAATAAAAGTGGCGAGAGTCCATCCCCTTGTCTCACTCCAGTTTTAATTTCGAAGGGCTCTGAGATCTCACCCATGAATTTAACTTTTGACCTTGTGTTAGTTAACGTTGCTTTAATAATTGCCAGCGTTTTCAGATCTAGTCCTTGTTCTTTCAAGATTCGGAATAAAGATTCGCGGTCAATAGAATCATATGCTTTTTTGAAATCCACAAATGTACAGACAAGATTTTTATTGTACAGTTTTTGATGCCTTAGAATCAACTTCAGATTCAGGATCTGTTCAGGGCAGGATCTGCCCGGTCGAAAACCTGCTTGATATTCACCAATGTTAGGTTCTAACTGTCCCTGTGCTCTGTCTAATAGACATTGAGATAGAATCTTGTAACAAACTGGGAGAAGAGATATCCCTCTATAGTTGTTTACATCCGTTCTATCTCCTTTCTTATGTAGTGGATGGATTAGAGCATCTTTCCAATCTTCCGGAATCCGTTCGGTTCGCCAAACTTCTTGTAGAATTTTGGTTATTTCCCTGACTGTACCTGGAACAGCGGATTTCGAAAGTTCCGCAGTGATTCCATCTTCACCAGAAGCATTGTTATTTTTAAGCCTTTTGATTTGCCTAATTATTTCATCTTCATTCGGTGGTAATGAATCTGGGTTTGTTTGTTTAGGTTTTAGTGTTGCTAATTTGTTTAAGGGCTCAGGACAGTTTAGTATTTGTTCAAAATATTTCGCAAGTTCTTTGCAATTGTCTTGGTTATTTAGAGCTAATTGTCCGTTTTCCTTTTGGAAGCAAAGACTTTGTTTCCGTGTTAAAGTTTCGAGTGTTATTTTTTTGGAAATCTTTTTCTATTTCATTAAGTTGATTGTTTTCATATTTTCTTTTAGTTTGTCTAATTAGCTTCGATGTTTCTTTTCTTACTTCCAAAAATATGTTATAGTTTATTGCTGTTTTTTGACTGTTCCAATCTTTAAATGCTTTACTTCGGCTTAATACTGCTTGCTCGCAAACTTCATCCCACCACGGATTTTTTCTACGTTTTTGTAAAGGGACCAACTTTAAGGCTGTTTTAATAATTTTTTGTTTCAATTCTTGCCAGTTCTGTGCTGGTTGTTTATCAAGTTCTTCTATTAGGGCTGGTTTTATTTTCGTTGGGTCAAACTTTGGTATTAGCAGCCGCTTTTGAATAAGTTTTAGAGGTTTTAAGCTAAGTTTGATTCTAGTCAAGTAGTGATCCGTGTCTATATTTGCTCCTTTCCTGACTTCAAATGATTCAAAATCTCTTTATAATTGGGGTACGAAATGGCAACATGGTCAATTTGAAATTCACCCATGTACGTGTTTGGGCACCTCCAGGTCTTTTGTTTTGATATTTTCTTCTTAAAATGGGTTGACATTATTTTTAGATTAAACTGCGAATATAGTTCAACCAATCTTCTACCATTATGGTTAGTCCATTTATGAGCGGGAAAACTGCCGACTGTTTTCCTGTACTTTTTTTCTTTCCCTAGCTGGGCGTTGAAATCACCCAATAGGATGTTTACATGGTTAGAGGGAATTTTAGAGATAGTCTTTTCTAGAATTTCCCAGGACTTATTTACTTCTTCAGGATTAGATTTATTTTCTTCGTTAACTGGGAGGTGTGCATTGATTAATGTATAATAAATGAAATTGTATTTTCTTATAATTGCTAATTATCATTTATTTCAATTTTGTTTAGTCGTCTTGGTAAATTATATTATTGGTATTGAGATCTATAATGATATAATAAATGAAATTGTATTTTCTTATAATTGCTAATTATCATTTATTTCAATTTTGTTTAGTCGTCTTGGTAAATTATATTATTGGTATTGAGATCTTAATAAGGATGGTACTGGCTACCTACGAAGCCGTTAACCCTGTCAAGTTTTAGTGCGATACCGGGCCCGGACTACCCAATTCGGCTCACGACCGATGCGAGGCCGAGGTCGAGCGTAGCGAGGCGGTACCATGGCATTCGGTCACCCTTGGTAGCTTGGTTAACCAGACGTCATGGTCGCCGGCGGTTCGTAGAGGCCACACGCGAGCCCCACGCCCGGTGAAGAGGATGTGTGGCCCTGTCGATGTCAGGGATCGTCTCAGATTGAGACGATGGGAAAACATGAAAATACATTCCGCGACATGTTGACTGCTTTTACGTTTTTTGTTTTTTTTTTCTTTTTCCGGAGTTGTATAAATAAATATTTTAGTTTATATAAAAATATTCTTATTTGCTTGTCGGTTAAATTCTGATCTTTTAAATTCATATTTCACCGATGATTGTACTTTAAAAAGTAATATAAAACACCATTAATATCTATTTTTTACAATATAAGGATTAATTAAGACATTATTATCATAATAACGTTTATATAATATTTGTTTAATATTAAAATTTGATGCATTAAACAGGGTATAAGCGAAAGTACATCTGTAGGTTTAACAAACGATTCTTTACATTTTTTGGACAAAAAGTATCTTTAAAACTTGTATCCAAAGTGTATTTTCACAGAAAACAGATCGGAAACTTTCTTAATCATTGGCAACGTAGCCAGTTGTCATTTCGATCGATGGAATTCAGATTTTATTGCAATGGCCTCTTAAGGAATATACGAAATATTTTTATAACCATTTGTTGTTACAAAAGCTGAAATTAGAAGTACTAATTTTCACACCATTCGATTTAAATGATGCACGTCACATTAAGAAACACATGATTAATAGTTTTATTAAATTAACTATTCAAAATGTCCACTATCCCATCCTTGATTAAAGCGGCTTCGTCGGTTGATAAAATATGGAATAAGTATTTTAGATTTGTTTAGTTTTGGCTAATAAATGATCAACAATATTTTTGTATATATGAAAAAACAGCGGATAAGATTACTTGTATCCTTGGATTGTACAAATGGGTTTGTACGCATTATATTATACAAAGAGTTTAAACATTCTTATGATGTACAAAGAGTTCAAGTACCCTTACTCACTGATTTTTCACACAGGTAAAAATATTGGGAATGGTTTATTGACGATAACCACATAAATCCAAATTTTTTTGTTTCAGATTTTATCAACCGAAGAAGCTTCCTTCACGAGGAATGGAATGGAGGACATTTTGAACAATTAATTTAATAAAGTATTGATTATGGGTTTCTTAATGTGATGCGATCGTTTAAAATGTGTTATAGTGTTAAAAATTGGTGCTAGTAATTTCAACTTGGATATTAAACGACAATAATGATGTTGATATTTTCCTGTTTTCATAACAAAATGAACCAAATTTATGCGGAAACGTATGATATATATATATATATATATATATATATATATATATATATATATATATATATATATATATATATATATATATATATATATATATATATATATTATTTTGAGTAGGGCAATGAAGCTTTGAGCTATGCCGTCTGGAGTCTATGCTCCTGGGAGGGTCACCCCTGGCGGACAGGTCAAGGCGGAGGCCTCAGACTAACATGATCCAAAATCTGCCAACCCGCATTGGACCAGCGTGGCAGATTACGGTCCATACCTTCAACATGGTATTTCAATATGTTAAAATATGACAGTACAACCTCAAACACGGCCCTCATTCCCCGGAGGCCAAGGGGCAACTACCTACGGCAGCGGGTGCCCCAAGGCAGAGGGTGCTAAGAATCACCGGGTTAGATCAGGCTGCCATTGGACTTTTGACATTGCAACGTTAAATATACGGACTATGAAAACAGAGGCCCGATTGCAAGAACTGTTAATAGAACTTGACAACATACATTGAGATATTATTGGGCTCTGTGAAACACGAAGAAAGGGTGAAGAGTTAATCAAACTGGAACCAACTGGACACGTACTCTACACTCGAGGTACGGAAAATGGCCGATGTGGCGGAATTGGATTCCTCATCAATCGAAAGCTGAAGGACAGTGTGGTAAAATTTTAAAGTACATCCGACCGATTAGCCCAATGCGTCATTAAGCTGAATAAAAAGTTTAGGCTTCAAATCGTCCAAACTTATGCACCAACTATAAGCCATAAAGATGAGGAAATTGAGGAATTTTATGATGATGTGGCCCAGCTCTTATACAAGGAGAAATGTAGGTACAAAATCCTGATGGGTGATTTTAATGTCAGAATTGGAACAACAAGAACAGACGAAAATGCAACTGGCCCATATGGAACTGGTGAGCGAGACAATAGAGGTGACAGATTAGTTGATTTTGCTGAAGGACAAGAACTATATATTATGAATTCATTCTATAAGAAAAATATCAGCAGAAAATGGACATGGAAAAGTCCATCTGGGCTCACAAGCGAAATTGACTACATCATGACCAACGATAAAACAATATTTACCAATTGTACTGTCCTTAACAATTTTAATGTTGGAAGTGACCACCGAATGGTACGAGCAAGGGTTCAGATTGACTGTCGAAAAGAGCGCGAAAGAATGGTAAGATCAAGGAAAGGCAAGGTGGATTCTGGAAAGCTGCTGGAGTGAGGAAGCGATTAAGATTGCTTTGTCAAACCGGTTTGCTGCGTTACAAGATCCAGAGGAGGTGGAAATATCAGTTCAATATGAAGAAATCGCCAACAATGTACTTCAAACGGCTGCTTCAATAGCACCAGAAGAAAAATGTCTCAAACAAACAAAAATCTCCAGTAAGACCATTGATTTGATGAAGAAACGGCGAGCAATGAGAAATGCAGGTAGTCCTTTTGGCAGGGTCGAGTACACTCAGCTCTGCAAAACTATAAGAAAACGTATCAGAGAGGACACGCGCCGATTCAATATGCAGCTAGTGCAAAAAACCCTGGAAGAAAACAAAGGAATTAACAAAGCTAAAGAGAAGCTGAGAAACAAAAGAACGCAAATATATGCTTTAAAGCGTGAGGATGGCACAGTGTGCAGGGCGCGTACCGAAATGTTAGAGATTGTCAGAAAGTTTTATTCCCAGTTATATGAAGATCAGAGCCAGTCAGGGACAGCAATACCCACGGAAGAACAATATATAATGCCAGATATCCTAGTGGAGGAAGTAACAAATGCTATAGAATTGATGAAGAACGGCAAGGCTCCAGGAAAGGATAGTGTAACTGTCGAAATGCTAAAAGCTGGTGGTCGGACGTTACATAAAACACTGGCAAAATTATACTCAAAATGCCTCAAAGAACAAAAAGTACCTGACTTATGGAAAAATGCAGAAGTGATCCTTTTACATAAAAAAGGAGCACAGGAAGATTTAAAGAACTACCGTCCAATAAGCCTCCTATCAGTGATATACAAAGTTTTCACTAAGATAATTTCTAAAAGAATATTAAAAAAACTGAATGACGCACAACCAAGAGAACAAGCAGGATTCAGAAGTGGATTCAGTACAATGGATCACATCCAGGTTGTACAGCAGGTCATAGAAAGGCATAACGAATACACCATGCCACTGTGCTTGGCTTTTATCGACTTCGAAAAAGCATTTGATTCCATCTCAACGCATGCGATAATGGATGCACTGCTTAGCCAAGGTGTAGAGAAAGCCTATGTAAACCTATTAGAATCGATATATGATGGAGCTACAGCCACAATTCACCTTGATGATCTTGAAGTGGGAATTAATATAGAACGAGGTGTACGGCAGGGTGACGCAATATCGCCTATTCTTTTCTCGGGTGGCCTTGAAGAAGTATTCCGTAAACTGGATTGGGAACAAGATGGTGTAAAGATCAATGGTGCAAACTTAAACCATCTTAGATTTGCAGATGATATTATTCTCATTTCACAAGACCCAGAGGAGCTGCAAAGACGCATACAAGAACTGCAAAGGGCTGGCGAACCATTTGGCTTGAAAATAAACCTGGAAAAGAGTCAGGTTATGTTCAATAACTTCGCTCAGCACAGAAGAATTTCAGTTTTAGGAAGGGATTTAGAGATTGTGGACACTTTTATATATCTTGGGCAAAGGATTTCAATGGAGGGGAATACCGCCCGGGAGGTGGAACGGCGTGTTAAATGTGGCTGGCAGCCATTTGGTAGGCTCAACATAGTGTTTAAGAGCAGACTCCCACTTTGCCTGAAAAGAAAAGTATTCGATCAGTGCGTTCTACCCGTTATGACATACGGAAGTGAAACCTGAACACTCACATCGCAATCAATTCAAAAACTTCAGGTGACACAGAGGGGAATGGAAAGACGTATGCTTGGCATTACAAGACGAGACAGAAAGTCCTGTGCATGGATCAGGGAACAAACAAAAGTCTGTGACATCATTGGAAGAGTAAAACAATTGAAATGGAGATGGGCAGGTCATATAGCGAGGCGATGGGACGACAGATGGACCAAGACAATCCTGGAGTGGATACCGCTTAATCGCAAACGTCCGCGAAGAAGACCGAAAGCACGATGGATTGATGACATCGTTAAGTATATTGGACCCGAGTGGCAGAGGAAAGCCCAGGACCGTGAAGGTTGGAAGCATGCTGAAGAGGCCTTCATCCTGCAGTGGATCGATACGGGCTGATGATGATGATGATGATGATGATGATGATGATGATGATGATGATATATATATATATATATATATATATATATATATATATATATATATATATATATATATATATATATATATATATATATACATATGTATATCGCAAGAATTATCGAGAATATCTATAGGAAAATGGAAAGGACCTTTTTTTGTAGAGAATTTAATTTCCTACAAAATTGCTCCTATATCTTTTTCTCAACTCCGTATACTTTAAGAGATACAAAAAACTACGATTTTATCAAAAAATGAACTTAGATCATCTTGAGGCACTCAAGATTCTGATCATCATTCATTAGAAATTCAGAGCATTAGATTTCTGATTTTCAAACTATACGAAACTATAATACTTGTTGATTGGCACTAACTGCAGAATTAGATTGTAAATTTAATAAATTGGAGCTAATGGAGATATTTTACAGTGTATTAACCGATCTATCTTAAACATTAAGATACTAGTGTATTTGTGTAAATATCTTTCTTAAGAAATTCCTCACTAATGTCTACTTTTCGCCCACCGATTGACGTATGACATATTGTTAATTATATCATTACATAAACCTATTGCGAAATGTTATTTTTGTTAAAATACCAGGTGTTCTCGAAAAAACTGGAAGGAACATTCTTATAATCTACTTTAGCTTAATATTGAAAAAAATATATATCTTATCGTTTGAAAGAAAACAGGGAAATTAACAAAGCTAAACAGAAACTGAGAAAGAAAAGAACGCAAATTTTTGCCTTGCCATACGTGAGGATGGTACAGCGTGCAGGGCACGTACGGAAATGTTAGAGGTTGTCAGAAAATTTTATTCACAGTTATATAAAGATCAGAACCAATCAAAAACAACAGTACTCATGGAAGAACTAATGCCAGATATCCTAGTGGAGGAAGTAACAAATGCTGCAGAATCAATGAAAAACGACAAGGCTCGAGGAAAGGACAGCGTAACTGTCGAAATGCTAAAAGCTGGTGGTCGGACTATACATAAAACATTGGCAATATTATACTCAAAATGCATTCAAGAACAAAAAGTACCTGACTTATGGAAAAATGTAGAAGTGAACTAGAGAACTAGAGAACTACAGTAATGAATGTACTATGGCCTACATACATAGAATAGCAGGCCATAGAAAGGCACAACGAATACATCATGCTTCTGTGCTTGGCTTTTATTGACTACGAAAAAGCATTCCATCTCAAAGCATTGCTTAGCCAGGGGGTAGACAAAGCATATGTAAACCTATTAGGATTGATAGATGATAGCCACAATTCATCTTGATGATCTTGAACGGTGACGCAATTTCGCCTGTTCTTTTCTCGACCTTCCTTGAAGAACTATCCCGTAATCTGGATTGGGAACAGGATGGTATAAGAATCAATGGTGCAAACTTAAATCATCCAAATTCTGTCGGCATTTTGGAGGGTAAACGTAGACCATCACAAGTCAGTTCGTTATTAATTGTCTTTGTGCAAAAAAGCATAGTTTTTCATAGCTTTGAATATTATGTAACAGAAAAAGACGTTTTGCGGGAAAATTTGTATAACCTTTTTCTATTTAAAGAAAACAGCTGCTGAAAGTTATCGACTGTTGGTTGTACATGCTCTAACCCAAAAAACTTGTGAACGATGGAACGATGGACTTTAAAAGTGGTAATTTTTATATAAAAGACAATGAGCGTGCAGGATAGTCGAAAAAGTTTGAAGATAAAAATTTCCAAGCATTATTAGATGAAGACCCAGCTTAAACGTTGAAATAATTGGTAGAAGCTTGAGTGTTGCCGAATCCACCATTTCCGACCGTCTACATGCATTGGGAAAGATCCAGAATGAAGGAAAATGAGTTCCAAATGAATTAAAGGAAAGAAAAATTAGGCGAAAAATCATTTGTAAAATTGTGCTTGTCAGGCAGAAAAGGAAAGGTTTTTTCATTGAGTTGTGACAGGTGATGAAAAGGGGATCTATTTTGACAACACAAAGCGCAAAAAATCATGGGTAGACCAAGGCTAGCCTTCAATATACAACTGGTGTGCAATATATATGGAAAGAAGGCTTCCCTGTGTATTTGGTGGTATAGTAGGGAAGTTGTGTATTTCGAACTGCTGAAACTATTTCGTTAAACAAGACATCCTACGCCACCCGACCTATTAACCGAACTGCCACTTATTTCCTTCGAGACAGTATGGACTTTCAGAATAACACTTACAGTCTTACTAAGAAGAGAAAATTTGGCTTGATAAATGGTTGGCCTCAAAAAACCAAAAGTTGTTTTGGTGTGGAATCCATTCTTTGACAGAAAGATGGGAAAAAGTAATAGCTAACGATGGCCAATACTTTGATTATTAAGGTCATCATCATTATCATCAGCCCAGTTATCGATCCACTGCAGGATGAAGGCTTTCTCAGCATGCTTCCAAACTTCACGGTCCTGGGCTTTTTTTTAGCCACTCGGGTCAATATACTTAACGATGTCATCAGTCCATCGTGCTTTTGGTCTTCTTCGCGGATGTTTACGATCAAGCGGTATCCATTCCAGAATTGCGTTGGTCCATCTATCGTCCCATCGCCTCGCTATATGGCCTATCCATCTCCATTTCAATTGCTTTACTCTTACAACGTTGCCACATACTATCTGAACATTTCTGTCTCGTCTTGTAATACCAAGCATACATCTCTCCATTCTTTTCTGTGCTACCTAAAATTTTTGAATTGATTGCCATCTGAGGGTCCAGGTTTCACTTTCGTATGTCATAACGGGCAGTGCGCACTGATCAAAGACTTTTCTTTTCAAGCAAAGTAGGAGTTTGCTCTTGAACACAATGCTGAGCCTGCCAAATGCTTGCCAGCCACATTTCCTTCCACCTCCCCGGCGATATCCCTCTCCATTGAAATATTCTGCCCAAGATATATAAAGTAGTCCATAGTATCCAAATTCCTTCCTAAAGCTGAAATTCTGCTGTCTTCAGCGAATTTATTGAACATAACCTGATTCTTTTTTAAGTTTATTTTTCAGCCAAATGGTTCGCCAGCCCTTTGCAGCTCTTGTCTTTGCAGTTCCTCTGGGTCTTGTGGAAGCAGAACGATATCATCTGCAAATTTAAGATGGTTTAAGTTTGCATCATTGATTCTTACATCATCCTGTTCCCAACCCAGATTACGGAATACTTCTTCAAGGAAGGCCAAGAAAAGAACAGGCTAAATTGCGTCACCGTGCCATACACCTCCCTCTACATTAATTCCAACTTCAAGATCATCAAGGTGAATCATATATCAATCCTAATAGGTTTACATATGCTTTGTCTACCCCCTGGCTAAGCAATGCTTTGAGATGGAATGCTTTTTCGTAGTCAATAAAAGCCAAGCACAGTAGCATGGTGTATTCGTTGTGCCTTTCTATGGCCTGCTATTCTATGTATGTAGGCCATAGTACATTCATTACTGTAGTTCTGACGGCAGTTCTCTAAATCTTCCTATGCTCCTTTTTTATGTAAAAGGATCACTTCTACATTTTTCCATAAGTCTGGAAGGCATTTTGAATATAATATTGCCAATGTTTTATGTATAGTCCGACCACCAGCATTTAGCATTTCGACAATTACGCTGTCCTTTCCTCGAGCCTTGACATTTTTCATTGATTCTGTAGCATTTGTCACTTCCTCCACTAGGATATCTGGCATTAGTTCTTCCGTGTGTAGAGTTGCCTTTGATTGGTTCTGATCTTCATATAACTGTGAATAAAATTTTCTGACAACCTCTAACATTTCCGTACGTGCCCTGCCCACTGTGCAATCCTCACGTATTAAGGCAAAAATTTGCGTTCTTTTCTTTCTCAGCTTCTGATTAGCTTAGTTAATTCTCCTGTTTTCTTTCAAACGATAAGATATTGAAAATATTTCTTTCAATATTAAGCAGTTTAGATTATAAGAATGTCCCTTCTAGTTTTTTCGAGAACACCTGGTATTTTAACAAAAATAACATTTCACAATAGGTTTATGTAATGATATAATTAACAATATGTCATACGTCAATCGGTGGGCGAAAAGTAGACTTTATTGAGGAATTTCTTAAGAAAGATATTTACACAAATACACGAGTATCTTAATGCACGAGTATCTTAATGCACGAGTATCTCATTAGAGCGAATTTATTAAATTTACAATATAATTCTGCAATTAGTGCCAATCAACAAGTATTATAGTTTTGTATAGTTTGAAAATCAGAAATCTAATGCTCTGAATTTCTAATGAATGATGATCAGAATCTTGAGTGCCTCAAGATGATGTAAGTTCATTTTTTGATAAAATCGTAGTTTTTTGTAAGTATCACTTAAAGTATACGGAATTGAGAAAAATATATAGGGACAATTTTGTAGGAAATTAAATTCTCTACAAAAAAAGGTCCTTTCCAATTTCGTATAGATATTCTCCATAATTCTCGCGATATTCTCGATAATAAATTCATTAACTCCATATAGTCAACATTTTAATACCTACATACGTAATTTTTAATGATATCTAGTTAATAATGTAATAATATATTAATTATAACCATTAATAAATCTCTTTATAACAAATAAAGTTGTATTATTTAATTTTGATATAAAATTAATGACATTAATTATGCCTTAGTCCTTATTAACTAGATATTATTAATTAAATAATTGTAAATTCTACTTAGGTTACAAATTTTTTATATTTCAGAAAACATGGGGTTTGTAGATCTTAAAATGTTGACTATATGGAATTAATTAATTTATTATTGAGAATATCTCCATAAATATGAATTTTATGAAGAAAATGGAAAGAATCTTTTTTGTAGAAAATTTAATTTTCTACAAAATATCAAAAAATTAACTTTGGCACGTGTTATTAATTATTAAAAGAAATCCCTCCTATTTTTCATCAAAAGGAAGGTTTTTTTTGGGGCGCCGGACAAAAAATTATTGTTAACGGCCACCCTACTATATATATATATATATATATATATATATATATATATATATATATATATATATATATATATACTATACAGTTGCTATGTGTCATCACATACCCAACCGTTGGGTTCCACAATCACATTTGGAACACACAACAACCTGCGTCTTCGCCTAAATGAACATTTTTGTTAGTTGCTTGACTGGGAAGGAGCCCCACTCATTCCTTCAACTGGATGTCATATGTTTCGTCTCTCGATGTTCAGACTCTTCAGGGCGCCGATATATACCATTTCATCAAGAATAGGGAGACCTTTTCTACAACCAACAACCCATGTTTTCGCCGGCGCCCCGTCGGATGGCGTATATATGTAGTGTTAAATTTTCTTGGACTGCGTCCAATGAGACAACAGTAGCTAAGTGTCATCACACACCCAACCGTTGGGTTGCACAATCTCATGTGGAACACACAACCTTCGTCTCCGACTAAATGAACATTTTTGTTGCTTACTTGACTGGGAAGGAGCCCCACCCATTCCTTCAATTGGATGACATATGTTTCGTCTTTCGATATTCAGACTCTTCTGAACACGGACAATGACGTACAATGTTAAAATTCAGTTGAAATGTTAAAATATATATAATAAAACAAACAGAAAATATGGAACAACACTCACACGTAGGAACAAACGTTTCTAAGGAAAATATATTCAGTTAGAATCAATGATATTCTTTTTTTCTCCATATATAATGATCCTTCTTACACCGTATTGATGTTGATTCACATCAACAGAGATAAAAATACTGTTAATTCCAGGTCTGATATAGAGGGGCTGACTGTTATCTATTGCAACATAAAAATGAAATGCAATATAAAAAAAATATTATAATAATATTAATTTAAGTAAAATTGAAAGAAAACAATATTTTTAGTTCTTAGTATCTTGAATTCTGAATATTTTATGTGTAGTATGACATTTTTCTAATTAAAGAATGAAATGTTAGTATTAATTCATAAAAATAGATACCAGAGATTCTGTACCGGAGATTCTGATACCGGAGATACTATTTACACGGTCGAGAATAAACAATTTATATATATATATATATATATATATATATATATATATATATATATATATATCTGTTCGTTTCGTTTCAGCTGTCTCACTGCGTCGAGCTCGAGCCCAGCTGATGACGACTGTGAGGCCAGAAACCGATCCTGGGAGGTACTTGTCTCGGCATGGTGAAGGCGACTGATTTGAGACGAGCAGAGGTACGTGGAAGTACGGATGAAAAATTTCTGTTTTTCATCTATATATATATATATATATATATATATATATATATATATATATATATATATATATAT
The DNA here is from genome assembly GCA_031761425.1 of Cosmopolites sordidus. NCBI lineage: Eukaryota > Metazoa > Arthropoda > Insecta > Coleoptera > Curculionidae > Cosmopolites > Cosmopolites sordidus. The sequence goes on from JARFXV010001251.1 coordinate 572,843, forward strand.
ATATATATATATATATATATACCGACTTCCTAAAGCTCCAACCCTTCGCCCACGTCGCAGAAAGCGGACAACGGCTGAATCCGAACGTTTACTTCGGGAACAGACGGCTAACAGGGCTCTGGCAGAAAAAACCCAGGTCGCGTCTGCAGTGGCAACCACCTGCAATCTGGTCGGCGTCTGATCACCCTGAGGGTGCGGGCGCAACTAACAATCCCTGGTTCTAAACTTCCAGTGGAAACACTGAACCCATAAGTTTATAAGCAATCATGACTCGTGCAAGTAATAACAATTATACCGCAGGTAGTAACCAATCCACCCGTCGACAGACGGCAAGCGGGTGCTCGGATTCTGGGGAACCTGGACTTTCACGATTTCAAAAAAAGTCGGAGCTTTCCGGCAAATTTCCACACCAAACTCCTACATACATTGGCCCCTTCAACATCAACACGCTGATCCAACCAGGAAAACTTCACAACTTCACAAACCTAACAGGCAAAAGATACTTGCGCTTGCCCTACAAGAAATATGCATCACAGATGAGGACACGGTGGACTACTGGAACTATCGCATATTCAAAAGCAGGACAGACAAACGAGTCGCCAGGGGTACTCCGTTTCTCGGCATGGCCTTTGTGGTACACAAAGGGAGAGTTAACTCTATTAAGGAAATCACCCCCATAAACAATAGACTAATGACAATGCGCATACAGTGCGCCAATAAAAAATGCACCATGATAAACGTACAGGCCCCCACAAATGGGGACAACAAGAAAGATCTCAAGTCTACAGAAAAATTCTAGGCAACACTAGAAAAGATAATGGCAAAGGTCCCAAAGTATGACATCATAATCTTACTGGGCGACGTTAACGCACAAACCGGCAGGGAAAAAATCCATCAGAAAACAGTAGGCAAATTCACCAACAAGAACAGCATAGGACTCATCGAGCTATGCCAACAGAATAACCTGAAGATCATGTCAACATCCCTCAGAAAATCTCCACGAAAACAGAAGACATAGATATTGCCTATACAACCGATTGAATTTCAGATAGACCACGTTGCGATCTCATACCCACAACAAATAGAGATCCATGATGTTCAAGTTCTTAGGAGCGTAAATATTGACTCAGACCACTACCTAACACGAATCAAAATCAAGTTCACCTCAAGGAGAATTCATCAGAAAAAGGCACACCTGCAGAAATTCGACGAAAAAGATCAAGGAATCCAATATAACAGAGAAATGGGAAAAGAAACAGGCAGATACATGGGAAAAATTCCACAACAAAAATACACAAAAAGCACAGGAACTGATCCCATTGAAAAAAAAACACAAAACTTTCTTGGTGGGACTCGGAATACAAAAGTGCATTACAGCGACGCAAACGAGCATTTCGGGAGTACAAAAATTAAAAATCGGCAGAAAGCCAACAGCTTTTTAATGAGACCAGAAAACAGACCCCAAAAGTTATCAGATAAACTAAGAGGAAGTACATGAAAAAACAACTAGACTCTATAGAGGAGAATTTCCGCAATTATAACACAGAGACTTTCATAGAACCTGCCCAAGAGAAATCCGTGGGTACACACCACAAAATCTTTGCTTCAGAAAATGGAATATGAGATTAGCACTAACCAATCAAGAGAATTGTCAGGAGCTGGTACACTATTCTCTGATCTCCTCGATTGGCCTGAACGCAACACAAAATTCTCCAAGGAACATTGTATCTATACCCACTCAGAATCACGACCACCAACACAGGAAGAAATCCAAAAGGCACATACAAAAACTGAAGAATAACAGGATATCTGGTGAAGATGGTATCACCGCGGAACTATTGAAAAACCTCGAACCAAACTCACTGCGGAAACATGCAAATTATCACGAGCATCTGGCAAACAGAAAAATTACCAGATGAATGGAAATGTGCTCTTATACACCGGCTGCACAAGAAAGGAGATATAACAGATGTGAATAACTACAGAGGAATCTCCTTACTACAAGTCACTTACAAAATCCTCTCAGCATGCCTTCTCCAGAGAATGCAGAAACAACTAGAACCCAAAATTGGCGAGCACCAGGCAGGCTTTCGCCCTGGTCGCTCATGTACTGAACAAATCTTTAATTTAAAAACAATACCGAAATACAAAGCTATCAGGAATGTCCCAATCATCTGCACCTTCGTGGAATTCAAGGAAGCATACGACTGATTCGATCGAAAATCTCTATTCGACGTCCTAGAAGAACAAGGACTCGACCCCAAAACACTACGATTGATCAAGCAGGCACTCACCGACGCAGCCTGTAAAGTGAAATTTATGGGAGAAATTTCCGAACCCTTCCTGATTAAAACCGGAGTACGCCAAGGAGATGGATTATCCTCACTCCTCTTCAACCTTGTCCTGGACAAAGTCATAAGGAATGGGAAAATGAACTGAAAAGTCAATCAAAAAATCGATCACCCTGGAAACCAATATGACTCGGACAAACCAAAAACAATATAGAAATTTCATGCCTAGCCTTCGCGGACGACCTAGCCATAATCGCAGACAATTAAACATGGGCAACCAAACAGTTAGAAGTCCTCAAGGAATGTGAAGAGAAAGTTCGCCTACAAATCTCCCTTCAAAAAACCGAATTCTTTTGCTCAAAATTAGATGTCCAAAATTTGAACCTAACCTAACCAAATGCGGCAAGATAAAAAGGGTCACACATTTTAGATCCCTGGGCGAGATCGAACCCACAGGTGGAAAGAAGATTATATAGAAGACTCGATTACAGAAGATGAAGAGGGCTACGTCAAGACACTCAATATCTAAAATAAGAAATACATATCTACACACACAAAAATAAGACACTACAACACAGTAATCAAACCAAAGGTACTATACCCACAAAAAGCGGCATAGAAAACATACTAAAAGAGGAACACAAAATTATGAAGACAATTCTCGGCCCAAAACTAACAGAGGAAGGATACATACTCTATTCCAGGAAGACCACAGAGAAAATGTCCAACGTAGCGGCGGACATAAGAAAAAGAAGGTTGAATTTCTATGGACATATCAGTAGACTTCCATTGACAAGACTCACCAACATACAAGGGCCTTACATATATACAAGGGGTCAAGTCAGCAGTACCATGGATCGCACAAGTCAGAACTGATCTGGGAAGGGCACAAATAGATCCGACAGAGATTGAGGATAAAAGCAAGTACAGAAACAAAATACATATGTGAAACGTCGCATCAGAGAGCGAAGTTTTAAGGAGACAAGGTGGACGGAGGAGAGAGGAGGATAAGAGAGGTGTGGAAAATAAAAAAGAATATTCAAAAATGAGTCGGAATGCTTTGCGTGATCCAACCGGGTCTATACGCATCTGATAATAATATATATACCGTGGAGAGATAATATATAAACAGAGAATATTCAGCTGTACTCCACGTAGGAGCTCTGGTCTTTCCTTCAGGACAATCGGTAATTTACATGATCCGTGGCTCTCACCCTTGGATAAACGCAAAACTTTCAGTTTGAACCCGACTGATGATGGGTTATGGCCAGAAATCGATCTTGGGCGGTTTTTGCGGATGTTATGTTATATACTGAGTATTATTATATATTAGAAGAAATTATAGATACTAACATATTTATTTCCATATTTAAACTGTAATGTAATGAATCATATAAACTAACAAAAACTTACGACATTCTAATTCCAGTTAAATACAGAAAGCAAATAAGGAGATAAATAAAGCCAGTCCTGCCGATTTTTAAAGACAAGATTATTTTATCAACCTGCCTCGGTCGAAGAACAGGAAGTAAATATTGTCTCACTTCTTTAAATACAGCCAGCAACCTGACGTGCCGTTCGCCCTCGTTCTCACGGCTGCGATTCAAATTATCAGCACTACTTTGACAAATATTTGACCTTTTCTGTCTCGGCCGCTTGTTTTTCTTTCATCAGCGGCTCAGAAAGGCGGTAAATAAATTCGTTTCGTGTCGATATCAAGAAAAGGTATATTTTTGTATGAATGAATTCGTTCCGACACTGGTTCATTGATTTTTAATCAGGTTGTGTGTCTATATCTTTATATATTTACTATTTGTTTTCTTACATAAAATCGATTTATTGCTTTCTAGATTCTGAAATGCAGACGGCGTAGGTTCTAAAATTTATCTTGCCAAAGCAAGTAAATATTGGTTCAGAGTATGTACGAATTTTAATCTACAATATGGTTCTAATCATTATGATACTCAATATTGATATTTGTATGATAAATTTTTGAAGATATTTTAGTCATTCCTTAATGGTGTCATATACCATTTTGTAGCCCTTCAAGTATTCGCATTGTATATTGCCCATTTTTAAAACAATAGTAAATTGATCAAGAAACACTCTCAATTCGTTCAAAACTCGTTTAATGAAGAGAAGTTTTGGCTCGGATGAATGGTTCCTTACATTTTGCTTTTTTTTAATTCTTATGCTGTCATAGTTACAGCTATGTGCAAAAGTATTAGGCAGAAAAACTCGCCATTATAAAAACGATCGAAATTCGGAGCAAATATTTATCCCCATCGGTTACTAGGGGCTTATAATGAGGGTTGTATGACTTATTAAAGGGGCATTTTTATTATCTCTCTGTATGTCGGCGATTTCATAGTATCGCGTCATAGTTCTGAACATACATTGCGAGAGTAAACATAGTAGAAAATTGCGTTAGTTGTTTTGTCTTGAGATACTTTGATATTTTGATGCGATATATTTTTTGTTTATTTGTGAGTGTTTAATGATGCTAAATACCTAATAAGAACACGTGAATTGACTGTGCCGGACCGCATGCAGTTTTTGCTGTTAAGACGTTCGGAAATGGTGGAGTGGGCAACATTTACTGCTTACAAATCTTCATGAAACGTCTTTTTTAGAAAAGGACACAAAAGTTTCAGCGAAATCGAAAGGCGTCAGGTTCAAAAGTTCACCCCTTTGCATCTCTTGTACCCTTGTATGCATCTTTGCAGCTCATCTGGGTCTTGTGAAAGGACAACAATATCATCTGCAAATCTAAGATGGTGTAAGTTTGCACACTTTCATGGAGCCTTGCCGTTTTTCATCGATTCTATTGCCTTTGTCACTTCATCCACTTGGATATCTGGATCTTGGATCATTTGCTCTTTTGAGGGTATTGTTGTCCCTGATTAATTCTGACCTTCGTATACGTGTGACTAAAAAAACTTACAAACTTTATCATTTTCGTACGCGCCCTGCTCACTATGCAGGTATACATTTGCGTACTTTTTTTTCTCAACTTCTATTGAATCTTGTTATTTTCCCTGTTTTCTCCCAGACATTTTTGCACTAGCTTCATGCCGAATAGGCTTACCTCCTCACTTATAAGCTTTCTTACAGTTTGCAAAGCTCAGCGTATTGGACTTGATTGGATATCAATTACTGATATTACTGATCAAATTAGCAAAAAACAAAATTTCTAATATTCAGTATAGTATTCCCTAATATTGATGATTTGTGTTCGTCTTCTTCAAACAATGCTTGTAATTCGGCATCTTCTAATGTTTTTAGTTGACATAGGCGTTCTTTGTCTTTCAAGTATAAATTACCAGTTTTGAATCGTTTAAGCCAACGCCCCCAAGCATGTTGCATTGAGACATTATCACCGTAACTTTCCACAAGTATACGATGGCTTTTACTCACGTTTATCTTTTGATTGCAAATGCTGTTTACTGGGTTCGAAACTCGTATCAATGGCATTTTGAAAGGTACTGTCGTAATAACATAATGATATAGGTTAGATAAATTAATTAAGATTGATTAATCGCCACACTTGATATTAAAGAAGGTACTGTCGTAGTAACAAAATGACATAGGAGATTCAATTGTGAAGAGACCCTTGTTTCTAGCGCCATCTTTTAAATTAATTAAGAATTATTAACAGCCACACTTGATATAGAGAAAAGAAACTGGAATGTAAATCGAATAGAAAATTTATATTTCTCCATCCGATCCGGAAGTTCAAAATACACCATTCACACTTTACTATAACATTCTAATAAGCATAATAAAAACTGTGGTGGACAGTTTGATATGCATCACTATACAAGAAATGAAAATCAATTTAGTATAGAACAAGCAACCAAGGGCTTAATGCGATATAGATAAATAATTTAAAATTAACAATAACAATAATCTTGTTAGTAAAAAATAGTTACTGCATTCCAATTATGATGAAACAATAGCTTTGAAGCAAGTTCCTAGTTATTCGGTACATTCACATAAACTGTTATAGTTCTTAAAACTTCTTAGTCTTCTTAAAACTATTTTAGAAGTAGTTATATTTCTAAAGGTTTCAATTACCAATACGATATTATCCGTATGGGGAGATTTCATTGGGATTAAGACAAGGAATATCTAAAAAAAATATATAGTGCCACATCAGATTAATACGAATCTTATAAAATGTTGTTTGTTGAATTAAAAAAAAATACTAATTATGCATAAAGGTGTAAGTATAGTGAGCAATTTATATGTTTCCTCGCCTTAAATAAGTTATATTAACCTAAATAGTACCAGCGCACTTAACTACATTACTAATTACTACAAACCCATCTCTAAATAACTTAAAATACAATATATGTAGATCGCATTAAAATTGTTGTTAAATGATCACAAAAACATAGGCTACACAAAATGATAACGATTTGATATTGAAAGTTTTTTTTTAATACTGAGCACTTTAGATTATAAGAAGATTCGTTTGAAAGTTTCTTCCAACACCAATTTTTAAAACGTTAAAATTGGTTTGTGTAATGATATAATTAACAACATATCATAAGTTAATCGCTAGACGAAAATTAAATATTATTGATGGATTCTTAGGAAGAACCTTTACGTAAATAGATGAATATTTTAATATATTAACCAATCCATCTAAAATATTAAAATATTCATCTATTTACGTAAAGGTTTTTCTTAAGAATTCGTCAATAATATTTAATTTTCGTCCAGCGATTGACGTATGACATATCGTTAATTATATCATTACATAAACCCATTCTGAAATGTTATTTTTGTTAAAATACCAGGTGTTCTCGAAAATACTGGAAGGAACTTTCTTATAATCTAAGGTGCTTAGTATTGAAAATCGCTTTCAATATCTTATCGTTATCATGCTTTGTAGCATTTGTTTTTGTGACCTTTTAACAACAATTTTAACGTGACCTATATATTGTATTTAAAATTGTTTAAAGATAGGGTTGTAGTAATTAGTAATGTAGTTAAGTGCGCTGGTATTATTTGGGTTAAGATAACTTATTTCAAGACCAGGAGATACATGGATTGTTCACTATACTAAAACCTTTATGCATAACTAGTGATTTTTTTGGAAAAAAAATCAACAAACACTATTTTATAATATTCGTATTAATCTGATGTGGAAATATATGACTTTTTTGTCATATTCCTTGTCTTAACCCCCGTGCGATCTCCCCAAACGGAAAATATTGTATTGATAATTGAAATCTTTACAAATACAACTATTTCTAAAATAGTTTTAAAAAGACAGCTATAACGCTTCATGAAGAATGCATCAAATAACTAGGAATTTGATTGATTTGTCCGTTACTTTGTCGTAGTTCATTTTTTAAAAAGGAATAAAACAAATTTTTACTTTGATATCTATCACTTTTATTTTTAAAAGAAAATTTGTGTGACTATAGTTTCATAAACGATTTTACATCAATGTAAAAAGAAGATTATTCTTATTGTTAATCTTAAATTATTTATCTATATCGCATTAAGTCTGTACTGTTCTGTACTAAATTGATTTTCATTTCTTGTATACCGATGAATATCAAACTGTCCACCACAGTTTTTATTATGCTTATTTGAAAGTGAAATAAAGTGTGAATCCGGATCAGATGGAGAAATATAAATTTCCTATTCGATTATACATTCCAGTTTCTTCTTTCTATATCAGATATGGCGGTTAATAATTTAAGATATGGATATCTTAATCTAATTAATAATTTAAGATATGGATATCAAAAGATAAACGCGAGTGAAAGCCATCGTATACTTGCGGAAAGTTACGGTGACAATGTCTTAACGCAATACGCTTGTGGGCGTTGATGTAGACGATTTAAAACTGGTGATTTCGGGAAAGGTACTGTATCAGTCAGCTCTGCTTGTCAGCTTAGGTTCAAAGAGCTCTGGAGAGGCACATGAGTCTTGAATATAGGTGAAGATCAGGTCGTAATAATTCACTTTAAGCTAGTTCCTGATGGTAGGGCGGTAAATTCAGAATTCTACGCGGCTCAACTTGAGAAAGTACACGCTTGCTTTACCCGAAAAATATCCAGTTTTGATCAACCGTAAAAAAGTCTTTCTGCAGTAAGACAACGCAAGACCACACACTTCACATCAAACCACCTCAAAAACTAATGAATTGGACTTTCAATTTCTCCCTCGCCCAGCATATAAACCCCGACTCGTCGGATTACCATTCATTTTTTTTCGAGCAAGAAAAAGAAGAGGTAAAAACTGATTGCTCTGAGTTCTTCGCCTTCAAAAACTCATCGTGGTACCGAAGAGGAATAAGGTTACTTGCTCAAAGATTGGTTTGGTTTGGTATAACTTCCGGGTATATAGTTTTTAAGCATTGAATAACTAAGTACATCAAGAATGCAAATACTTATATCACACCTTAGCAATATCTATTCAAGATTGTATGGTACTATTATTGCACCACCCTATATAACTAAATACATTTATAGTCACATGATGTAAGTTTCTGATTGTTATTGATTATAAATTGTCAAATCTGAATTAATTCACACCCCTATTGTTTTACATGATATCTATAAATATTCTCATCCCACTGTAAATGTATTGTTTAAACGAATCTTTTGTTACACGTTACCGATAATTTATTTTACAATTAAGTATTGTTTGAATAATCCATATAATAGGCCCCCAATCCTTATACCAAATAGTCAAACAGTATATTATATTTGGAATATGACGTCGCTTGAGTAAATGTTCATTTGATATATGCAGCTTTACGAAAACAATTCGACAATAGTAGCTTTTATTGACGTATTAATAACACGTAAACATTGTGTATATTCCTTCTGTGATCACGGCTTTGTTCAGTCTCCCCGCACGTGATGTATGTCCACAAAAGTTTTCAAAAATGTAAAATTCCCTACCAGTTCTTAAATATTGGATATAAAGGGGCAACATTGCCTAATACACCGATCACAAGCTTTTATTTATACATATGCAAGGTGTAAGGAAAATAACTTTCGTAAACGATAACGGAAACGTATCCAACAATTCTTCACATCACTTGAAATAAAATATATATATATATATATATATATATATATATATATATATATATATATATATATATATATATATATATAGTGGACCTATGGAGAAGAATATTAATAAGCAAAGAAAACCCGCACTCCTCGTGGGTGCTTTGCCAATCCCATCAGCCGTCACCATAATTTACCGACAACGTTTTAACGTAATTATAAACATATTTTTCATATCTACTTGGTAATATTCTTGTAAAATTGTGTGTCTTTATATTCAAATGCATTTTTCTGTTATTTACAGATGAAATTCTAGAAGTTTGTTACAATTTTTTTGTAATGGTTTTTTCATATTTTTCCCTATGTTTGGAGCATATCTGTCTATTTAATTTCTAACCATTCCATTCAGGTCTTTCAAAATTTGTTTTTTCTTTTTTTGTCTGATTTCTATTTTTTTTTTATTTACTCTCAGTTTTTGGTAGCCGATCTTTTTTCTCTTACCTTCCTCACAGCCGTTCTTTCATTGTTTGCTTTGCTGCTTCTCACTCTTTCTTACATCCCCCGTTCTTATTTGCTCATATCATCATTTATACGTCTATTTTAGTTTCCTTATTACCCTCGGTCTGTTTTGATTATCTTTATCTTGACTATTTAAGTTTTCAGTTTACTTAAACATATTTATTACTTAACTTTTAACTATCTTTTTATCTACCTTTAACTGAAAAATGATTTAATTCCCTTGTATATATGAATTATTGCTGTTATTGTTAAATGGAAATCGTCGAAAAGGTCCATGACATGATTCTCGCTGATCGCCGGACGAAAGTGCGCGAAGTAGCTGAGACCGTATGTATCTCGTACAGAACGGCAATCAAGGTTTGAAATGATAAGATAAATGTGAGGAAAGTGTCGGTCCGATGGATCCTGCGATTGCTCACGGTGGACAACATGTGGGTACGATTAACAATGTCAAAGCAGTGTTTGGCCTGTTTTAAGCGAAATCCGCAGGACTATTTACATCGAGTCGACACAGTCGCCAGAGACCAAGAGACAGTCAAAACAATGGATTTTTTCGGGTGAATCTGCTCCGAAGAAGGCAGAGACGATCAGTCGGTTCAGGGCAGTACTACAGTGAGTTGTTGGACAGATCTGATAAGAAATTGAAGTAGACTCGGCCTCATTTGGCTAAGAAAAAAGTGCTCTTCCATCACGATAACGCACCGGCAGATTCATCATTAATTGTCGCGACTAAATTGGAGGAACTGCGCTACAAATTGCTTCCGCACCCACCTTACTCGCCCGACCTGGAACCCAGCGACATTTTTCTGTTCCCTAACGTAAAAACATAGTTCGCAGGTATCAGCTCAAATGAAGCTCGGTTATCGCCGAGGCAGAAGCTTATATTCGAAAGTTTGAAAAATCGTATTTTTTAGACGGCTTAAAACGTTGGAGAAACGCTTGGAAAAGTACGCTTGTATAGACGTAAGGAGACTACGTTGACAAATAAAAATAAATTTATGAAAAACAATATGTCTTTATTTTAAACAAGCGTATTTATTGATCAACCCTCGTATTATTTATTAGCACAAAGTTTACCAACTCTAGGTGTCATTGAGGACAGCGCTGCTCATAGCTTTTTTTTTACCTACTAAAAGGGCTCGATAATTGGATTTGATTGCAGCTAATGCAGAAAATCACGCTTCGCATTCATATATTGGTTCGAATGACAGAAGTATCTACATTGCTTTGCTTGACAAAAAATTTTATTAATAATTTGATTCAACCAAAATTGAACTAGGGTTTCACTAAAATCTTATTTTCAATAAACTATCGCAGGATTCAATAGTTCTGTATTTACGTATACGCATTACGCAAACTTTGTAAAATGAAAATCTTTAAAATAATGTGTAAAATGTAATAGCAAACGATCCAGGTCTAAAGTAAATCGGTTTTTGTCGACTTCAGAACTTGTCGAACTTATTTTTATTTGTAAATTTCCGCTTTATAGCTCCAAATTTTTCAAGAATGCTTTCACTTCGGTGTTTTTTTTAATCAATGCATTTGTGGTCTTAAAATTGATTTATTTAAAACACTCAATTTTCCAAAAACTTTAACCAAATAGGCAAGTTTAAAAATACAGTTAACATCCCCAAACAAACTTGGCTCTTCAATATATTCATTATCAAATATTGCAATTTCTTTGAGTTAATTCAGCCTTTGAATTACTTTTGCATGAGAAATTCCAGAAGTATAGAAGTGAGGTATAATTAGCTTCCATATCTACGTATAGTCTTGTAAACAACATAACTTTTTAGTTTATAATTTTCGTAAAAATGTTAAATTAACTAAAAAAAATGTTAAAATATTAAATTAAATAGAGGTTAAAATTTTATGTGATGAAAGTTTGTTTATATATATATATATATATATATATATATATATATATATATATATATATATATATATATATATATGTATAGTATCGGATATAAGTGGAGCGAAAAATGATATTCGTTGATTTGTTGAAGAACAAACCTCTATCTAACAGTAAATATATATAAAGGACTTTATTGAATCCAATAATTTCAAACAACTTCTAAAATACAGGATAATTTTTGTATACTTTTTTTAAATTTTATTTTATCTCTGAATTATACGACAAAAAAGGAATGACAAGAAAATTCTTCTTAAAAAAACTATCCGGTAACTTTTATCGACGCATTCTTAAATTTCTTATTAGTTACAATTACAAGCTGCAAGATGGTTCGTGGCGTTAATATATCCGCGTATCTCAAAAATCGAGTGGTACAAGCTTATAAAAGTGGTGAGAAGTATTGTTCCATTTCTAAACGTTTAAGGCTCTCTAAGTCAGTAGTTTCGCGAACTATTCAAAATTTTTTCATCGTGGGATCGTACTAAACCTGACGAAATCGGAAAGACCAAGAAAAACTACTTCATGAACAGATAAAAAATCGTTGTTACGCGGATCCCTTTAAGAGAGCTGCATGTATGTATAAAAGCAGTTATGGATGGCGTGAAAGTTTCAACAAGAACAACTCAGCGAAGATTATGTGAAGGAGGGTTGTTTTGACGAAGACCAGCCAAAAAAACACTATTATCTGAAAAGAATAGAAAAACCCGATTGGAATTCACCACGGAACATGTGCATTGGAACAAAAAGCAAATTTTATTTAGTGACGAATCGAAGTGTTCAATAATCAGTAGTAACGAATCAAATACGTTTGACATCCCTATAATAAAAGACTTTAAATACAGACAATTTAAATACGTCGTAAAGACTGTGATGGATGGTGGGTAGAACGTTAATGTATGGGGTTGCTTTTCGTATGGAGGTAATGGTCCAATCCATAGAATCATTGATATTATGGATAGAGTTGTTTATGCCGATAGTTTAGAAAATGTTGTGCTACCTTTTGTCGAGTGGAATATGTCTCTAAAATGGGTTTACCAGCACAATAATGACCTGAAACATACTTCAAAACATGTGAACCGTTGGATCAAACAGCACAACATTGAATTATTTAAGTTGCCAGCTCAATCTCCGAATTTAAATCCGATAGAACATTTATGGAAAATCATAGATGGCAAATTTAGAGCCCACCGTTACACTAATTTGAATGATATGTTCGATGTAAAAAAATGGGAATCAACACATTTTTCAGTACCCCATAACTTAATTGACTCAATGCCAAAACGATGTCAGGAAATTATTAGAAATAAAGGCTATTGGATCAATTATTGATTAAAGGAAAAAATATGTTGACATTTTCTTGCCTTAAATAATCTGTTTTTGAAAGTTGCTTCATTTTTATCACATGGTTTGTAAATAAATATATCTGTCATGATAAGAAAAAAAGTAATGAGCCTTATAATAGCTTTTTGTGTAAGTTCTGTCTTACTTACGGTTTACTATATATATATATATATATATATATATATATATATATATATATATATATATATATATATATATATATATATATATATATATATATGTATATATGTATATATATATATATATATATATATATATATATATATATATATATATATATATATATATATATATATATATATATATATATATATGTTATGAAAATTACATTTCTGATTAGCTTTTTGCATAGTAGACTATTACACAAATTTAACAAACATAAACATTTACACTAGGAGCAAACATTATTGTTGTTTCTACTAGTATTTTTATAAATTGTATTTGTATTAATTGTATTAAAAATAAACTCTTAAATATAATAAATTTCCTTGTAAAAAAAAATTGGTGTGTCATAAATTTTTTGAAGGCAAGAAAACTTTTAGAACAGTTATAAATTTAGTCAGCCCTCTGCTCGAAACTAAAGGCGGAGATTTGTTTACTGCCATCGGATAATCCTTCACGTAACGGTACCCATTTGCCAGCCCACCCTTGGAGACGGTTCTCTCACAATACCATAATTCAAAGGAGTCCCACTAGACTTCTCTTTTGGCTTGTCATAAAAGATGTCATCCAAAACCCCTTATCTTTTGACCGCATCGACAGGTTTTCTTTTTTTTGTCTTGCTATTTTAAAAGCTATTATTTAGTGAGACATTTGGTTTCGTTAAATAGCTGAAAAAATATCAATACATAATAAATATTTAAACAGTTACTACTTCTTTGTTGTAAACTATAAGAAGGAAATTATTATTTATAGAATTTTAAATATTTCTTGACTTTTGAAATTTATTATTTATATACAGGGTGGTTAGTAATTATATGTTTTAAAACCTACTACTGCAAGAAGCACTTAACATTTCTTAATTATATAAGGCCTAAATTACATAGATTTTCTTAATTATATATAGTCTAATTACATAGATGGCCCTTCAAAATTTTAAAATAAAATCTGAAAGTTCCTAATAAGTGGAGTTAATTTCAATTTTCAATAAATCTGCAGTACAGCAGATTTATTATTAGCAAAAGTTAGTGCACAAGTTCATTAACAGATTTTGGATATTGGATATAACAACTTATGTCAATAACATTTTTTTAAAGTTCCTGTTCGTGGTTATTTCACAATTTTCGAGAGAAATGGATGCACTGTTTAGCCAGATGGTAGAAAAAACATATATAAACCTATTAGGATCGATATACGATGGAGCTACAGTGACAATTCACCCTGATGATCTTAATGTAGAACAAGGCGTACGGCAGGGTGACGCTATCCTTTTCTCAGCTTGCCATGAAGAAGTATTCCGTAAACTGGATTGGGAACAGGATGGTGTAAAGATCAATGGTGCAAACTTAAACCATCTTAGATTTGCAGATGATATCATTCTCCTTTCACAAGACCCAGAGGAGGGGCTGGCGAAGCATTTGGCTTAAAAATAAACCTGAAAAGCGTCAAGTTATATTCAATAAATTCGTTGTGGACAGAAGAATTTCAGTTTTAGGAAGGAATTTGGAGATTGTGGACCACTTTATATATCTTGGGCAGAGGATTTCAATGGAGGGGGATAGCGCTCGAGAGGCGGAATGGCGTGGTAAATGTGACTGGCAGGCATTTAACAGGCTCAACATAGTGTTTAAAAGCAGACTCCTACTTTGCCTGAAAATAAAAGTCTTCGATCAGTGCGTCTTACCCGTTATGACATACCGAAGTGAAACCTGGACACTCACATCGCAAGCAATTCAAAAACTTCGAGTAACACAGAGGGGATTGGAAAGATGTATGCTTGGCATTACAACACGAGACAAAAGTCCTGCGCGTGGTTCAGGGAACAAACGAAAGTCTGTGAAATCATTTGCAGAGTAAACCAATTGAAATGGAGATGGGCAGGCCATATAGCGAGGCGATGGGATGACAGATAGACCAAGGCAATCTTGGAGTGGATACCGCTTGATCGCAAACGTCCGCGAAGAAAACCGAAAGCACGATGGACTGATGACATCGTTATATATATATATATATATATATATATATATATATATATATATATATATATATATATATATATATATATATATATATAGGCACTACTCCAAGAATTGCTTCTTAAAGGGGAAACTCTAAAGATGGTTTTTTCGCAATATTTTCGAAACAGTT
The DNA here is from genome assembly GCA_031761425.1 of Cosmopolites sordidus. Classification (NCBI taxonomy): domain Eukaryota; kingdom Metazoa; phylum Arthropoda; class Insecta; order Coleoptera; family Curculionidae; genus Cosmopolites; species Cosmopolites sordidus. Next base: position 588,280 of record JARFXV010001251.1, read on the forward strand.
TATACAGAAGTCGTGAAATTTGGTATACTTCAATAAATTGGAATGGAAAAAACGTTTTTTTGTGTCAACCAATTGAAATGGGATGGGCAGGCCATATAGCGAGGACGTGAAAGTTGCAAGTATGCTGAAGAGGCCTTCATCCTGCAGTGGATGGACACTCCAGGTATATATATATATATATATATATATATATATATATATATATATATATATATATATATATATATATATATATATATATATATATATATATATATATATATATATATATATATATATATATATATATATATATATATATATATATGGTTTCCGGAGGAAATAACGTCGAAATATTTTGGGAGATGACTCTAGGCACTACTCCAAGAATTGCTTCTTAAAGGGGCTAGAGCCCCATAAAGGGGAAACTCTAAAGATGTTTTTTTCGCAATATTTTCGAAACGGTTTATACAGAAGTCGTGAAATTTGGTATACTTCAATAAATTGGAATGGAAAAACGTTTTTTTTTGTGTTAATAATTGAATATTCTAGCCAGGAGCATCACACAGGGGCGTCTCCTTGGTAAATGCTACCATAATTTTTTATTTTTTTTAAATCAAATTATTGAATCGCAAAGATTTTTAGGTAAAAAAGTTCTGTTCTTCGAGAATAGACCGTTTTCCAGAAAACTGACTTTTTCTAAATCGATGCACGATTACATGGATATCGAAATGCGTCTTAATAATTAAGTAAGCAGCATTGTACGAAAATATTTATTTAGAAGCCAACAATAACTAATTACTAATTAAGGGTTGTTGGCATCTAAATAAATTTTTTTTTAGCACTTATTCACAACAGATGTTGAAAATGACCTCCATTCATCTCCATTCACCCTCTAATTCTTTTCTTCAAAGAAGATCTTACCCTGCCGAAAATACCAGGTTTATTTTTCAAGCAGTAAATACACGTTGCTGCAATACCTTTACATTGCGAATCGGGATAGTATAGACCAATACCTTCAAGTATCTCCACAGAAAGTAATCGAGAGCATTTAAATCTAGGGAACGTGGTGGCCAATGTACTGGTCCAGCAGTGCATTGGTCCTATCCATCGTCCTGGATATAACCGATCTAAATGCGATCTTACATTTATAGAGAAATGAGGCCGAGCCTGATCGTGCATAAAAAAACATGCCATCTGTGAACTGATGTGGTACATCTTCCATTAGGTCCTACAAATGGTTTTCCACGAAGTTCAGATACTGTTGTCCATTTAAACGGTTGGGACGCACAAACAGTCCAATCAAAAAATTCCATATAATCCCTGCCCGGATATTGATAGAAAATTTGTCCTGATACCCTGATTCGAAAAATTCATGTAAATTTTCTTCCGCCCACACATGAATATTGTGAGAATTAATTCCATTAATTAAAAATTCCATTGCGTGTGAACTTGGCTTCGTTTGTAAAGAGAATGTTCTGTACAAAATTTTCGTTTATAAACCATTGCTCCCTTAACCATTGGCAAAACTGCTGCTAAGTTGCAGGTCATCAGACTTTAAGGCTTGAACTTTCTGCAAATGGTATGGATAGAGTGCTTGCTCTCTAGCAATTTCCCACGCGGTACTTTTATGAACGCCTTCTTGAACTGCAATTCGACTGACACTTATTCCTGCATTTACCTTGTACATTTTCTAAAACTCGTTCTTCAATTTGTACAGTTCTTGTGCTCTGGTTTTTCCACAGTCATGTTTAGAAATTACGACAGATCCTTTTTCGCATAATCTTCTATGCAGGTTTGTCATTTTGTCTATACAAGGAATACTCTTCTGGGAAAAGCCTCTGCATACAATCTTCTAGCTTCATACGCGTTCTCATTTGCCTTCTCGAACATAAAATGCATATTTGGCGTTTCTTCGAAAGAAATACTGGTTTTATCGCAATATTTTCGATATGCATGTAATCGTTGATCGGTTTAGAAAAAGTCAGTTTTCTTGCAAACGGTCTATCCTAACGAAATGAAATAAGAGAACCTTTTGTACCTAAAAATGTTTGCGATTTAATTTGATTTAAGAAATTAAAATATATTACATACAAAAAAGTTATGGCAGCATTTACCAAGGAGACGGCGCTGTATGAGACGCCCCTGTCTAAAATGTTCAATTATTAACACAAAAAAACGTTTTTCCATTCCAACTTATTGAAGTATACCGAGTTTCACGACTTTAGCATAAATCGTTTCGAAAATATTGCGAAAGAAACATCTTCAGAGTTCCCCCTTTAGGTAGCATTTTTTGGGGTATGACAAAAAAATATTGTGAAAGTTAGAGCTCTTAATACTTATATTAAGAAGTGTATCATCGGGACTTTCGGTTTTTTAATAGCAAGCGCATCTTTCGTAAAGCTCCTAAAACATCAGTTTGACAAATTTGAGCAATACGTATTCTTTAAGGGAATTGAATTCCCTACAAAAATAGGTCTCATTATAAATGTTTGTCAAACAAGCCGTTTCGATGTAATCCTGCCTTTAATATTGATCTGTTTTTCCAGTCCTACTTTTCAAATTTGAAATTTTGTAATTAATGAACGAATCAATAGTTGAAAAAATACAATAAACATTCATAAAGGAAATTGAATGCGTTACAAAAAACGTATTTTAACATTTTTCGATAAATTCACTCCTCTCAAAGTTATTCAAGGTTAAAGTTGAGTTTTAAAGTAAATAATTTTTTTTTGCTTTGGCAGGAGTGAATTTAACGAAAAATGTTAAGAAACCTCTTTCGTAGTGCATTCAATTTCCTCGAAGAATATTTTTTGTATTTTTTCAAATATTGATTCGTTTATTAGTTTCAAAATTTCAAATTTGAAAAGTAAAATTGTAAAAAGAGATCAATGTTCAAGGCACGATGCCATGAAAACGGCTTGTTTCCTTGAGACCTTTTTTTTATAGAGAACTCAATTCTTTTCAAGAATATGTATTGATCAAATTTTTCAAATTGATGGTTTAGGAGTTTTGGACGAAAGATGCGATTGCTAATATATGTTTCTAAATCATTCCGGGTTTCGATCCGTTGATTCTGTGAAGAGTCACGACGTTTCGCTCACGACGTTTCGCATTTGGCATTTTCAAGTGTATGTATGTATATATATATATATATATATATATATATATATATATATATATATATATATATATGTATATATATATATATATATATATATATATATATATATATATATATATATATATATATATATATATATATATATATATATATACGTATATATATGTGTATGTATGTATATATATATATATATATATATATATATATATATATATATATATATATATATATATATATATATATATATATATATATATAAGAGCTTTTTGTCTCCAAAAGCTGATCCTGGTACAGAATAAAGTTACTGGGTCAAGGATGAGTTGTGGTCATCAAAAACAACGGGCTAAATTTTGAAGGATAACCTCTAGGTATAAATTTTTTAAACAATGAATAACTAAGTGCCTCGAAAATGCAAATTGTTTTGTTTTACCATAACATAATACATTTATATTTAAGAAGAAATAAACTTGATGATTCTTATTTGTCATATTTATTAGAAAATTTATTTATACTTAATTTTGTCGACTGTTGTTTTTAATAAACCAAATAACACTTTGTGCTTTTCATCATTAATCATATAGTCCAAATAAGTATTTTTTCCAAGTCTATCTAAAGCTTCTGATATCCTGTTTCAAGTAATGGTAACATCTGACTGTTTTACACATTCTGACAAAAAAAAGAAAGTTTTAAAAATAGTGTTTTATTTTTATTTATTTGAAAGCTCTCTCTATTTTTGCTTTATGGAAGAATTGCGAAAACCTACCATATTATTAAATGGACTTTGCAACAACTGGTTTCTACCAAGTTAACATAAATAGAGAGGCGATTTACATAGCCTTACTATTATTTCTTTTAAATATTATCGAGGGAAAGAAATTAACCGACATTAAATATTTTCATCAATTTCATCTTTTGTTTTCCTGTGAGCGGCAGGAAATTTAACGATTTTCCGGAGGGATTGTTCATATACAGAGTGGCGCAAAGAAGTTCCCTTACTTTAAATTAAAACATCATATTTTTGGTATAGTATTTTTTTTTTGTCTTGGTATTTCAAAATAAGTTAAAAATTCAGGAGTTTTGAAAATAGAGCGGTATTTACTTGCTGTACGAATACAAATTATTACAATTTACTTCGAAAACAGAAGTTTTATTTATATATCAACTTCATTCAATTTCGACGAATTTTAAACTTTAGGAGAAAGATACTGAAGGAGAAAGATGGAAGAGGAGTATATGCAAATTAGCAGTGAAATTTTTAGAGACTGTGCCCGTGGGCATTATCAGTTCGGTGACACTATGCTAAAACCAAAATCCATTCAGCGAATTTTAAAACAAAATCTTTATATGCATCCATACAAATAGTGCCTTCTTAAATTTTCTCAATGCACATGAAAATTTTGTAAATGGATTAGTTAATAAACAAAATTATCTTCGGATGACCAGTCGGATGATGCAGTCGGACCTAGTTGAATACTGAAACCCAACTTCCTGGAAACGGCGACGAATTGATACATTTGTATGTTCATTAACAGTGCCAACAACAGCGTTGCGATTTTCTTTGAAATGCACAGTTTTTTCTCTTGTTTTTGTTATAATATCGAGCAGCGTGAAATACGTTTAGGATTTTTCGATAATTCGGTGCATACATCGCTCTGTTGGGCGATTATGTGCACCATAAAATTTGCAAAGTGCTCTATAAGTTTGACACAACATTGATTTGGATAATAAATTTCTACAATTTGCAAGTATTGCTCTGATGTTAAACATTTCATGATGATTTGCCAGACTATTGAGACACAAATTTACAGTCTGGCGTGTAAACTCACAGTTCATTTGGCAGCGACCTATATCGAAAGTTCAGACACACTAAGAACCACCTTTTAGATTCAAGTAATCTAATATACATTACAAGGCAATTAGTATCTACATTACAAGAATTTTCTCCTACAATTTTCTTATGGACAAATATGAAATAATAAATAATTTTATATTGTGTTAATGATGGTTGTCAACTCGATACGAACATGACTTTAGCTTTGGCTATTAATTTTGCTGAGCCATTGCTGGAATTACTAAAACAATTGGGAATGGGAAAAATTGATGAAGGAAATTATTATAACCAATGTCATTGTTGATAATAAAATTTTTCAGAAAATATTTTACAGCAAATTGATAGACTAATTGGTGGTAACCAGAATGATTTTCTAAAAGGGAAATCATATAATTAGGGCTGTATTTCAAGTAATTACTTATATCTCAAATTCACTAAATGATAAAAAAGTAACTTTAACCATGTGTATAGATTTGTTCAAGGCTTTTGACAGCATTACCCATAACATTTTATGTACACAATTGAACATTTATGGTATAAGAGGTAATACCTTACATTTAACAACAAGTTATAGAGAAGGATGCTTGTGGCAGGGTTAGTTTATCAAAAAACGAACTATTACAAAGGGTGTTCCACAGGGATCTATTCTGGGGCCGATATTGTATATCCTATATATTAATGATATATCTAGTGTAATGGATGAACGCGGAATTATATATGCTGATGATACAGCCCTGATATTTAGTGAGGATAATTCCTATAAAATATTAGTGAGTGTACATGGGGCTTGTGATACTCTCGATCGATATTTTCGTGCTCACGACCTTCTTTTAAATGTGTCAAAGACACAGTGGCTTCTGTTTCGAAAACACTTGCATGACACTTTATCTTTTTCATACAATAATATAACAATTGAAACGTCACAAGATGTATCATTTCTTCAAGTGACAATTGACCGGAAATTGGATCGGAAGGCCCATATTGAGAAGATTTCAGTAAGTCTGGCTAAATATAGTTATGCCTTAAGAGTAATTTCTAACAGTACTGGTACTGATGCAACAATGTCGGCGTAAAATGCATTTATTGGATCTTGGATGAGATATGGTTTAATTTTCTGGGGATATTCTTCTGAAAATACGGAAATTTTTTTACTTCAGAAAATATACCTTATATTAATTTGTTGTAGTTGTAGACTGGTTTTTAAGGAACAATGTATGTGATTCAGCTCTTTTATGTTTGCATATAATAACAAAGAACTTGTATCTTCGAAGTATGAACATACAACGAGAAGTAACTCAGATCTATTATCTCAAAAATATTTTTTTTTTATATTTACAAAAATGAAAATTTTATGATCACAATAGTTTTCCGAGGAGTGTCCGAACTCTACCCAAAAATAAAGTACATGTTTTAAAGGAGTATTTAAAAAAATGCATTTTACTCATTGAATGACTTTTTTAATGACACCCGCAGATCTAAGTTGATATAAGATATTGTTGATATTAGTGTTTTTCTATAGTGTCATGGTAATAATTTGTGAATTATCAAATTGCACGTATCATAGGTATTTTGTTCCTTTTTATATAGTTTTTTTTTAGTTGGTTTCTTTTTTTGTTTTTATTTTCTTTTTGTAATCTTTTGTTGATATTTTAGTTTGTTGGTTTGTGTTAATTTAAATTAAGTTTAATTTAATTATTTTATGAATACGTACTGATTGGAACAAATAAAGATAAATAAATAAAGAAAGATAGAAATAAATAATTATGTTTTATAAGCTCAAATAATGGTGGAATGGTCTTTCGCATGAAATGCATTTAAGATAAGGAGGATTCAGAATTGGTATAGGCGGTTTAGCCTGTTTGGCATTTCGAGCTGGCTTTTTGGCTGTTTTTGGCAGTTTTTGGCAATTACTTTCCTCAAAGGAGCTGCACAGTTCCAATCTCTTCACGCTCTTTGGGTCTGTCATTTGTGGTCTTTTCCCTTTCAGACAGGATTGACATGGAGTTCTTTAGAGACGATTTTATGGCGTCTTTGTATATTCTTTTTGGATATTCCAGATTTCGTTTCTTGTTCTTTAATTTGTTCTTGCTATTATATATATATATATATATATATATATATATATATATATATATATATATATATATATATATATATATATATACGTTTAAAAACCAAGGTATCTTTTCAAATTTGTTTATTGTATTAATTAATATATTATGTAATAATAAATAATATATTTTGTTTACAATATAAACAGCGCATTTTATTGCTGCTTATTCTTAAAGAATGTATTCCTTCTGTGTGTACTAATTTTATATACTTTATCGCGTACTAATTCTTATAAAATATGTATTTATTTTGATGATTTAGCAAAAGTTTTCCACTATATTAAAGTAAACACGGGCTACGCTAGATACTGTACTGCTAAAGAAAAGCGGTTAATTTTGCAGTTGAGAAGCCAAAACAAATCTTATGCATTTATTCCGAATGCAATCAAACGGTAACCATTTGTAATATCTAAAGTTTTAAAAAATCATGTGACTACCATATGAAAAATTAATCGTATTGTAGGAATGGAAAGCTTTGAAAGATCCTTTCGCTATCTCTATCGTTACAAAAAAAAATGACCTCTGTATAAGTACCAAAACCATAAGACGACGTTTACAACAGAAGAACCTATACATTAGATTAAATATAAAGGGCATGCTACAAAGTATCAAGCTTCCGTAATTATAGAGACTAAACGGTTTTAGAGAATTAGGCCATTTAGTTTTCTTATAATTTGTAAGAAAAATTCCTCTTAGTTTTTTGATCACGTATTTTTTTTTGAAAACTAACTCATTTAGAGATCTTGGTCGAGTCGTGTACACTTTACTCTTGAGATTGCCCCACAAGAAAAAGTCACAAACGGACAAATCTGGCGATCTAGGGAGCCAGGGAACGTTACCGAATCTTGAGATTACACGGTTACCGAACATTTCTTGCACAGCGTCCATTGATTGCCGTACAGTGTGTGATATTGCTCCATCCTTTTGAAAGAAGGTTTCTTGAACGTGTGAATTTTTTTTCAATTCAGGTGTAACGAAATACTGTAACATCTCCACGATCCACATTTACAGTTGCTGTGCTCCCCTGTTAATTTTCAAAAAAATAATGTCCGATGATTCCATGTAATGAAACAGCACACCATACCTTACTAGCGTGTAAAGGGCGCTCATGAACTTCATTAGGATTCGTGTCTGTCCAGTAACGGTAGTTCTGCTTATTCCCGTAACCTGCGAGATGAAAATGGGCCTCATCTGGAATCCACAACTTGCTTAGAAATTCATCGTCATTGTTTATGTTTGTCATCATTTGTCGACAGAATTCTAATAGCAACTGGTAATGGTTTTCCTTCAGTTGTTGCACTATCTGCAGTTTGTATGGATGAAATCTCACATCTAAATGAAGATTTCTGCGAACACTGTTCCGGGACATTTCAACCGCAGTTACTTGCTTACGAATTGAACGCCGTGGGCTCTGTAAGACAGAGTCGCATATAATATTAATGTTCTGTGGAATACGAGCACTTCTTGGTTGTCCTGTTAGTTTCTTCTTTCAGGCAGGCTCTTGGATTACTCTCAGTGTCACGTTGTATATATATAAGGGCGTAAATTAAACTCTCTTTGATAATAATTGATTTATTTATTATTAAAGTTACTTTTAGAATACCATAGCTTTTTCCCGTTATTTGACAATTTTTTGTATCTAATTTCATGAAGTCACAATTCTGAAGGATACAATCCCAAATTTCAAATGTTGGTGTATATTTATCTTTTACGACCCCGCAACCCCTCTTAGAAGTTAATTTTTATGAACCCTCCTCCTTATCGAACATCTACGACGTATGAAGAAGTTTATGGGACTTAAATTTCAAAAACGGCCATATATTTTTCTTTTACGCCCCCTCAGTTCCCCTTAGGAATTGATTTTTATAAACCTTCCTATATAGCGAACATCTAGGATGCATGAAGAACATTCCTGCTAAATTTTAAATTTATAGATTTTATAGTTTCAGAAAATTCTCGAAAAGTCAGTGGCATTTTCAAATGTTGTTCGCTTCGACCGGAGAATCCAACTGTCAGTCGAAGCGGACAGCGGTCAAGCCAGAAAGAAATCCATTGCACAATATTTAATTAACGTAAATAAATTCAATAACTTACATTTTTTTAAATATTTAGAATATCATCCATCACATAGTTCAAATAAAAGAGTACACACATTAAACACGCACATGAACACATGTTTACGCAGTGACTAAATATTTAAAACTGTAGTTAGAATCTTCCAATCGGGCTTATCCATAAAAACATTTTTTTTTTTGCTAAATTTACTCTATAAATACATTAGAAGCAGTTACGTACTCCGCTCACATGAGAACCTCGATGTCAGCATCACCTCAAGAGTAGAGTTACATATTTCGTTCGCATGAGAACCACGATGTCAGCATCACCTTGGGAGTCATCACGCCACCAGATGGTCCCGTGAGAAACGCAACCTAAACGTATTTTTAAGTATAAATATTACCTCCAAATTTAATATTGTTAATTCTTAGTTAAGCTGTTGAGTTTAAAAAACCTATTTTGTAAACCATTTTCGAAATAAAGTTTTTAAAAAACAAAGTCTGCCGAAAAAGTTCTTTAAGTGGCGCAGTCGGTAGGATTGCACAAGTGTTTCACGAACGAGCCAATTGAGGACGACACCAAGAGACACAACAGTTGGAGCCAATCCAGCAGTGCAATCAACAGAACCAGAAGCAGACAGCAGCACAGCCGAGAATTCGGGAAGGAAGAAGCAGATCAACAAAGGTTAGTGCCAATTCCTTTTACCCTCCTGACCCTCTGATTAAGGTACTCAGTTGGAATAGTTAGGGAAGTGTATTTCACACAAAAAACCAGTGTATTGAACACATTAGGGTTAGAAATTAGGTTAAGAAAGAGGAACAAAAATATATGACAGAAATTGACGATTTAGTAGCATCATTAGCATTAGCATTTAACGATAACGATTCTAAAATGCAGAAACAAAGTAAACAAACCCCCATTGACTGGGATTTATTCAAATCTAGATTAGAAAATATTAAACCTTTTAATGGTGACAGTAACGTTTTAAATAAATTTGTTACCAAATGCGATAAACTCGTAAATATATATAGGCAATTACAAAGTGAGGAATTAGATGCCCACATTTTCGATTGTATTCAGGAAAAATTAATCGAGAAAGCAGAAGTAATGGTTGGGAATAGAACAGAGCTGACAAATTGGGACGCTCTGAAAGCCGCGTTACAACAATGTTTTTCTGATAGACGCAATACGGACAATTTAGTCCAAGAATTAACACGAGCCAGACCATTCAAAGGTGAACACTTAATAAGTTTCGGAACCAGACTTCAACTTCTTCGAAGTAATGTTGCTCAGAGAATTAGTAACGATTTAAATTTGAGTGAACAACAGAAAATTTGCCACATTACTTACTATGAGAAAACGGCGTTAAATACATTCATAGCAGGTTGTACGGGAACCCTGAAAAATAACATGCATTTGAAAAAACTCGACACATTGGAAGATGCAATGGCTTATGTCGTTGAATTTGAAAATTTCGAAAAATTATATGGGAACCTAAACGCAACTGAAAAATACAGTAATAATCAATTTGCACCGAAACCAACAAATTTTTCAAATTATCCAAAATTCTCAAACAATCAAAATTATTCTAATCAAAACCCTTTCAATCAAAATCAATTTAATCAGAATGCTTTTAACCGAAACCCAAATTTTAATCAACAACAATATTCGACAATGGCAAAACCATTTCAATGGCCATCACAACCAATAAATGTGCAGCCCAGACAATTCGCACCTCAAAAATTCTTTACAAACCGGGAAGTTTTTGGACCTCCAAAAAATGTGTTTAAGCCCAAGAATATTCCACCTAGTCAAATGAGTAAACCAACACCCATGTCGATTAGTGTACGAAACAGTAACGGATTTAGCAGACAGCCAATCCGTAATCAATTCAACCATTTCCAAAACACATACCCCAATCAAAAACCGAATTTTACTTTCGAAGAACTTCACAACAACGAGTGTGAAGGATATCCGGTTGAAGATTATCAAGATTACTCGTACTACGAACCGAATGAAGAAACTCACCTTGATTATCATGTGAATAACTATGGTGAAGATGAACAACAAAAAAACGAAGAATTTTCAGAGAATGAAAACCTTAAAGAAATTGGAAATTTTACGGAACAAGCCCAGAACGAAGGCCAACCTTGACGGAAATAAACATTTCCTCTAATAACGCTTTACCATATATCGAAATTGGCTATCCTAAAATTAAACTCCTAATAGATACCGGGAGCTCAAGATCAATTTTAAGACCAACTGTCGCAGAAAAATGTTATCCAAACTGTATCTATCGAGCGAATAACATCATCAAAACAGCAATAGGTAGTGAAAACACACAATTTCAGGCAAAAATTCCAGCATTTTCAGAATTTAAACTAGATTATGAGATAGACTTTATTCTTTTTGATTTTCACGACTATTTTGATGGAGTAATCGGTCTAACAGATTTAATTAATATGGGATTGAATATAGATCTTTTAAATAAAAAACTAATTGGACAACAAATCGAAATTCCTTTTAAATACCGAAGACCTTCCGAAACAAATTTTTCTATTACCATAAATCCCAAAGAAAAAACTTTAAAGAAAATTCCAGTTAATATACGAGAAGGAGAAATCATCACCAACAGCGAAAAAATAGATGAATTGAACTTTCCATCCATTCTCTCTTATGCTCACGATGGTTATGCTATAATCGAAATTCATAACCCAACAAATAACTATATAACATTGACTCTCACTGAACCATTTCCTTGTCAATTATTTAAACCGCAAGAATTCGAATGTATGACTTTCGAACAAGTAAATCATAAATGTTCTCAACAAATACCAAGCAAAAAGGCACAGTTAAATCATCTAATACGCACCGAACATATGAACCAAGAAGAAGGAAAAGCAATTACGGCATTGTGCAGAGAATTTGAAGATATATTTTACCAACCAGGAGACAAATTAACATTTACATCGAAAATTAAACACGAAATAAAAACCACAGATAATATACCAGTGTACACAAAGACATACAGATACCCATACATTCACAAGAATGAAGTGTGCAAACAAATCAGCGAAATGTTAGAAAAGGGAATAATACGACCATCATCCAGTCCATGGTCATCACCGATATGGATCGTCCCTAAGAAGATGGACGCTTCGGAAAGACAAAAATGGAGAGTAGTAGTTGATTATAGAAAAATCAATGAAAAGACAATTTCGGACCGCTACCCTATTCCAAATATAACCGATATATTGGACAAATTAGGACGAGCCCAGTACTTTTCAACATTGGACCTAGCGTCTGGTTTTCACCAGATTGAGGTAGAAAAAGACTCCATAGAAAAAACGGCGTTCACAGTTGAAAATGGACATTATGAATTTTTAAGGATGCCATTCGGTCTGAAAAATGCTCCATCTACGTTCCAAAGAATAATGGACGAAGTCTTAAAAGAGCTACAGAACAAGATTTGTATGGTATTTATGGACGACATAATAGTAGTGAGCACAGGCTTAACGGAACATATTCAGAACCTTAAACTCATCTTTAAGAAATTGCGAGAAGCTAATTTAAAAATACAAATTGACAAGTGCGAATTTCTACGAAAGGAAGTTGAATTTCTAGGTCATATTGTGACACCTGAAGGAGTCCGACCTAATAAAAAGAAAATAGTTGCTATACAAAAATATCCCATTCCAAGAACGCAAAAGGAAATCAAAGCATTTTTAGGCTTGTTAGGCTATTACCGTAGGTTTATTAAGAATTTTGCCAAAATCACTAAACCGATGACTCTATGTTTAAAGAAAGGAAATAAAGTCGAACACACACAAGAATTCGTAGAATGTTTTAACACCTGTAAGAATCTATTAATTTCAGAACCAGTCTTAGCATATCCGGATTTCTCTAAAACCTTCGAACTGACTACGGATGCATCGAATTATGCAATTTCGGGAATTTTATCTCAAGATGGTCACCCAATTTGCTATGCATCCAGAACTCTAAACCCCGCCGAAATCAATTATTCAACAACAGAAAAAGAATTATTGGCTATTGTGTGGAGTTGTAAATATTACAGACCCTATTTATATGGCGCAAAATTTGTGATATACACCGATCACAAACCTTTACAATGGTTAATGTCGCTAAAAGAACCAAATTCTCGTTTAGTACGATGGCGACTAAAATTAGCAGAATTTGAATACGAAATTAGATATAAAAAAGGGAAAAACAACCAAGCAGCTGATGCTCTATCCAGGAATGTAGCAGAAGTCAATGCAGCAGAAACCGAATCAGTTTGTAATAATGCAGGCGACGCTGATGATATAATAAAAGAATTTCTATTAACACCTAGCGAATTACCAAACGTAGATCAAGTTACAATTGATGAAGTTATTCCACCGAAAATAAATATTATTTCGGACATTCAAATTAAACCACCAACTATTCATGAGAATAATAAAGAAGGAGTTGAAACAGTACACTCTTCAGCTGAAGATCCCATTTGCGGAATGCCAATAACTGAAAGAGCCATAAACATGTATAAAAATCAAATAATTGTCACAAGTGGAGATATAACCAAATTTCAACTAAGACAAGAACGAGTGTTCGAAAACAGCAGATTTTACTTAACTATTTCAAGTAGAGATCCAACATTCAGTATAGTCACATTCCTTAAAGAATATGTAAAACCGAAACAATTATACGCTATATACTTTAATAACCAAGAATGCGCACGTCAGTTTGCAATCACTTTGCAAAACCTTTTTAAAAACTCATCTTACAAGATATTACAATGCTCAACGTTCTTAGAAGATATACGAACAAGAGATGAGCAACAGGAAAAACTTACTCTACACCACACCACCAAAACATGCCACAGAGGTATGAATGAAATGAAAGCAGCATTCAGTACAAGATTTTATTGGCCAAAGATGTCAGATGATATTGAAAATTTCATTAATAATTGCGAGATATGCCAAAGAAACAAATATGATCGAAATCCACCCGTAATTAAATTTAATTTAACACCTACAGCATCAAGACCTTTCGAGCACATACACGTGGATACTTTTAGAATAAATTACGACGCCTTTGTAACAATTTTAGATTCATTCTCAAGATATGGACAAGCCTACCCACTCCGTAGTATTACAGGTACCGAAGTAGTAGAAAATTTGTATACATTCGTAACACATCACGGTCTTCCATTAAAAATAACCGCAGATCAAGGAACAGAATTCAAAAATAAAGACCTCGAAGATTTCTGTAAATTGTATAGAATTGAACTACACTATACAACCGCGAAAAACAGTAATTCGAACTCACCCGTTGAACGTTTTCATTCGACCATAATTGAAAGTTTTCGTTGTTTACGAGAAGAAAACAAAGACATGACAATACAGCAGTTGATGAGAAGAGCTGTAATGGGTTATAATAATTCAATACAAAGCGTGACCAAACTTACGCCCTTCGAAATAACAACAGGACACGTAAATACTATAAACCCTTTTGATCTAAACGACAACGCTATCATATCTAGCTATGTACAATCACATAAAGAAACATCGAACAAGCTATATGAGAAAGTAAAGAGAATAAATGAAGAAACCAAACAAAATGTAATATTGAAAATAAACGAAACTAGACAAGAACCTCCTGACTTTCAAGATCAAAAGATCGCCTACGTGAAAACGAAATATAGAAGCAAAGACAAACCAAAATTTAAAAAGGTACCAATAATTGATGAAACTGATACCAAAATAATAACAGACAAAACTTCATATCATAAAAGTACCCTCAGAAAACCTAAACCTAATGGAGGAAAATCTTTTCAGGATGAAGCAGGAAACAGCGACGATCCTGTTATACCTGGTCCTGCAGATCCACCTGACAAACGGGTCTGACATTCAAATCACCACGCTGGAGAACCCCATATTACCTATCCAACTGGGAAATTCCAGACTTATTTATAATAGACATACATTTATTCATTACGTAGATTTAAGACATTTAATCGATAAACTAAGTAATATTAAGGCTTATTTTCTTAAACTCAAGGAAAGTTTATTACCAGTAAATGCATCGAATAATATCTCTTATCATGCACTAGCGCAAAACCTACTCCTCAGAACCGAATACTTAATAGAAATTGCAACAAATAAAATCGAAAATTTACACCCTCACATTAGAAATAAACGAGGTTTTATTGATGGAATTGGAAAGATTAATAAATGGTTATTCGGAACCCTAGATTCAGATGACGGTAAACGATATGATGAAGCAATAGCAATTTTAGAGTCCAATCAGAAAACCATAGTTGACGAATTAAAATTACAGATTTCATTATCAAAAAATCTAATCGATAATTACAACGAAACTGTGGCAACTCTAAGTAAAAATCAAGAGTCACTGCAATCAAGTTTATATACATTACTCTCACCAGTTCAACAAACTATCAATAACATACAAGATTATCTAAGTTTCCAAGGAATTACAACGCAATTAAATTTAGATTGTCAAAATCTAATAATGTTTCTTGATAATTTGGAAGACGCTATTATGTTTACCAAAGTAAACGCTCTACATAGCAGCATACTGTCAAATTTAGAATTAAAAAATATGTTAAACTATTTAAAGAATATCTATAACAATTCGGAAATTCCAACATTCAAAAATTTATTGTCATACTATCAATTTTTTGGAATTCAAGTAGAATTTTTAGAAAGCAAAGTAATATTTGCCATACATGTACCGATACTGAGGCCTGAAACCCTTACCTTCTATCACATCTACCCAATTATCCAAAATCGAACCATCTTTATACCAAAATACCCTTATTTGGCACAAACCCCTATGAGAAGACAATTTATTGCTAATTCATGTCCAATTATCGAGAAAATACATTTCTGCATGGAAGAATTCCTACCCGATGACCAATGTGTGAACAGTCTAATAGCAGGACATCAAACTGGAAATTGTCCGACAATCGAAATTAATATTGAGGAACCAGTGACAGAGCAGATTACCAGAGAACTAGTTTTAATCTTACCCACCAAACCAGAAACAATGATTGCCAAATGCAACACCGATCAATATTTCGAAATATCGAAATCTTCACTAATTAAAATCCCAGAAGATTGCGAAGTTCAAATTAAGGAAAAGAAATTTCTAAATGACTTAAAGATTCAGAGAGGAAAACCAATTATCCTACCCGAAATAAAATGGTCAAAGTTAGATGGAACGAAAACTTCGATTACCTCGAACATTACCAAAATCAATATTGACGAAATATACCATCTGAAGAATATGGCAAATCAATTGAAGCCGATAAACCTCGATAACACTAATCATCGACAAACCACAAATTATATTGTTTTAGGTATTTGCATTGTCCTAACCATACTTGTAGTGATGATGCAAAGGGAAAAGTTGTATTCCTATTGGCAAGCTGTCAGAAGAAGGTCCAAGAAAAGCCACCCCCAGAGTAAAGTGGATTCGGAAAAACGTACCGTTGTTTTCGAATCTTAAGGAGGGAGGAGTTACGTACTCCGCTCACATGAGAACCTCGATGTCAGCATCACCTCAAGAGTAGAGTTACATATTTCGTTCGCATGAGAACCACGATGTCAGCATCACCTTGGGAGTCATCACGCCACCAGATGGTCCCGTGAGAAACGCAACCTAAACGTATTTTTAAGTATAAATATTACCTCCAAATTTAATATTGTTAATTCTTAGTTAAGCTGTTGAGTTTAAAAAACCTATTTTGTAAACCATTTTCGAAATAAAGTTTTTAAAAAACAAAGTCTGCCGAAAAAGTTCTTTAAGTAAGCCGAAACAGAAACATAAAAAATATATATACCGTACGATTTGCGAATGCAATTTTATTTTAAAATTTTACAATAAATTATGCTAAGTTTGTCTACCAGGTGTGGCGGTTAATGATTTATATTTTTTTCTGAAAAAAAAAGTTTAATTTGGGAGAAAAGTAAAAAATGGTTCATTCAAGGTATGCACCATCACTGATTGTACATTTCTCCCATCTCGCTGACAATTTGTGGATACCATCCGAGAAAAACTTTACATCTATTAGAAATGATCCAATCATCAAGCCATTTTTCGATATTTTGGTAATTGTTGAAATGTTTCATGAAAAATTCATGACATATCAATGAAAAGAAGTTGTAGATGGAAGGAGCCAAGTCTGGTGAGTACGGCGGCTGGGGCAACAGTTCTCAACCAAAGTGCTGAAATAGTGTCTCTCACTGCTTTCACTGTGTGTGTGATGGGGCATTGTCGTGCTACATAATCTTATTTCCGTGTTTTGTAGCCCATTATGGTCGCTTTTTGATCAATGCGCGGTTCAAATAGATCATTTGTTGACAGTGGCCAACGGTATTAAATGTTTCCCCTGGTTTCCGAAACTCATGCTACACGACACCCTGCTGATTCCACCAAATGTATAGCATTGTCTTCTTTCCAAAGCGATTTGGTCTCGCGGTCAACGTTTGTGGTTGTTCGGGGTCAACCCATGATTTTTTGGGTTCTTGAAATATATCCATTTTTCGTCTTCAGTCACGATCCGATGCAAAAGTCTTTCTTTCATGCCGAAAAAGCAAAATTCATTTGCACACCGTTTTTCACTTATCCATCTGTCTGTCGTTCAGCTGATAAGGATCCTGACTTCTGTATCTTTTCCTTGATATGCAACATTTAACCTCGCTGCCATTTGCTACTGAGTTTGCATATCGTCCTCTTCCAACAATGCTTACAATTCCGCAATTTCAATTGTTTTCGGTTGACTTGGGCGTTTTTTATCTTTCAAGTTGAAATCACTACTTTTGAATCGTCCAAACCAACGTCCACAAGCGTCTTACATTGGCACATTGTCACGGTAAGTTTCCACAAGTATACACGCGTTTTTTTTTGTGACTGAACAAGAAAAGCAGTACGTGCTGAAAATGCTCTTTAATCGAAAGTGAACATGTTTATCACACGAAAAAAATATGATGCTAACTCGAAATCGTTTAAACATCAAAGGCGTTTTGAAAGGTATTGTCGCAGCAACAAAATGACATAAAAGATTAGACTGTGAACCGGGCTTTGTTTTCAGCGCAATCTCTCAAAAAAAAAAATAGAAATTGACAGCCACTCCTGGTAGATGCACATAGTCCGACTGGAAATTAATGGCATTATTTTCCTTATTGATATGGAGCATTAAAAAAAAATTGACAATTTTTTTTTAATTTTGACTTGCTGAATGCCCGGTTTGACGACTATGGACGGCCAATGCACATTTTTTTCCCATGGGGATCACGCTTTTATGTTGTGCTATACGCTGCTTTAAACTTTATGGTGCTTGACCAGTGTAACAACACCCGCATTCACCGCACGGAATCCAATATTTTATATTGCATTTGTTTAGCAGGTGAATTCTATCATTTCTTTCGCCGGGTCTTTTAGCTGTACTTGATATATATTTAATGATAGTTATTCCCTTAAATTGCTTCATCTTCTGTTTGTCAAAGTTCCAAGATGAGGTACTTTTGTACTTTACAGTTCGCACATCATCTATTGGGCTATCAAAAGAGATGTATTGAATGTTATTTTTTTTATAAGTGTATAGGATAGCCCTTATTATGAAATAAATAAGTTCATTTATTCAAATTATCCTTTAGAAAACAATCATCTGAGACGTGTAAAATTCGATTTTTGTTGCTAGGATAGTGTTGATTTTTTTGGTTTCACGGATGATTGGAATAATACTTCAAACATCTGCCTGAGGATGTAGGTTTTTTCTACAAATTTAACATAATATGGTTATCTTCCAAAAAAGGAACGCTAAACTTATTTTCTGTTTCCATGGTAAATTTTGTCAACCGAACTAAAAATAGCGAGTGTATTATCCAGCTAGATTTTGGGCACTGCACAACTCATATCATCAAGAATCTCCTAAATAGAGGGTAGATAAAATAGTCATTTTGTAATTACCACGCCAAGAAGGCCAATGACTATTTGTGCCAATATGGAATTTATGGATAATTCCATTGGTGTGCCAAACTTTTGTTTATAAAATAATGAAATTGAATGAGAAATAATACTTATTGTTAACAAAGATCAACTGAACAGGGGTATTTGAACAGAACAAAGTTGTATAATTATTTCTATATATGTTTTGTATAATGTCCCTATACCAGTTTTTTTAATGCCATCAAAATAGCCCCATAGAAAATTTTCGTAAATATAGATATTACATTCACAGAAACCAATACATGATCAGTAAATAGGATATCCTCTCTCACATAATTAAAGGAAAGGTGTCTTGAATGTTATGATCAATTTTGTGATGAGATAAGGCATAGTTGCACAGTTTGTTTGATAGTAACCTCTATCGGAAGTTAAGACATAAAATTATATTCAAAAGATATTTTTTAAGTATTCTACGTTATGTTCACATAATTTTAATAACGTATTATTTAAATAAAAGCAAAATAAACAATGAGAGACAAAATAAGCAGCTTTATTATTGAATTTAAAGAACCGAATTTTTATTGATTTTACCAAAGTTTAAAAAATTGTAGAAAATCACAGAAGTTCGGGCCAAGACAATCCTTTTGAGGGATTATACTAGATATAGAACACTACGTCCTTCTAAATTTTTAAATATCACCTTCTAAATATCACCGAACATTGCATGCAACTATTTTTTTTTTTGATTTCACACTTTCTTAAAGAGCATACATCCACGAAAAAATTGAATTGTTGGTGGCCATTTGAAAATGGTCATTTTACAGAAATTTTTATTTTTCTCAACTACGTTCTAAAAAAGGCTAAATGGTCTAGGGGTCTGAAATATTATTTTATACATACTAAAAGATATAATAAACAAAATCTGATACAAATAATTCGATTCCAGTTTAAAGTTTTTGAAAAATAAATTTTTGAAAATGGGCTATAAATGGTATTTTTTAGTTATTTAAAAAGCAATTTCTCCTGACCTATGACACCTAGAAAGCTGAAATTTGGTTTGTAGGGATATTTTTCAGAGTACTTCACGATTCAGCTCAGCAAAATCAGTTGACTCCTCCTGAGAAATCATTCGAATGTATCAACATAGATAACAATCAATTATTATTCAGCCACAATACAACTTATTTTGCTAAAAGAAACTGGTTTAGAAAACAATAAAAAATAAGATGATTATTTTTTAATAAATGCAGAAGCTGGTGCCCTCCTTGCAATCTGCCAAAATGAATGCTTTTAATAATATTATTACTAACATTTTCCAACAAATTGGGCGAAATGTTATTAATTTATTGCCGAATTGATTCTTTCAGTTCATCAACAGAATTAGGAGTGGTCACCTATACTTTGATTTTTAAGAAATCCCACAAGAAAAAGTCTAAAGGTGTGAGGTCAGATCTGGTTTTTGGAACCCCTTCTTCCTATCCATCTTTCTGGCAACAGTTCATGAAGATAGTCTGGCACATTTCGCGTAAAATGAGGTGGAGCTCCATCCTGCTGGAAGTACAACAATCTTATTCCTGTTAACGGTAGTTCATTAATACACAACTCAAGTTCGTTTCTCAATAACTCTAATTCATGTTCACCATTTAAATTTTGTTCTATGAAGATCGGTCCGATCACTTTTTTGTTCTAGTTTCCACATCATACGTCAACTCTTGGATTATTTTATCTTCTTCTTTCTTTAATCCAACAAGGATTATTGTCAGACCAATATCTGTAATTTTTGTATTTTCAAAAACAAATACTACAATTTCTTCAATTACCCAGTGTTAAATACTACGATTTTTTCTCTCGTTAAGTGTTAAATAATTAACAAATAATAATATTATATTATTATATTAATTAATAACAGTGTGGTAATAAAATAAATTAATAATAATAAATAAATTGGACACATTTGTGACAAAATGAAATACACCGTCTACATCTGATGAAACCGCAAGGAAACAGACCAGATTGTGTAATAAAACATATTATAAAATATAGATTCGTTGTCTTGGATGACAAGCCGCAATGTGTTGTTTGTTATCAAGTAATGTTCGCGGAGAGCATGAAATCTTAAAAATTAGTCTGGCATCTGGAAACAAAACACCCGTCTTTACAAAACAATTAGAATTTTTCGAGCGTAAATCACCCATCTTGAAAAATCAACAAACAAGCCCTAATGAGACCATAGCACTTGAAGCATTCTATTTAGTAGCATTAAGAGTGCAGGAAGTCTAAGCGCCACACCATTGCGGAAAAGCTCATTTTACCCGTTACCTGTTTTTATACTCAAGTCATGTAGTTGTTGCGAAAAAAAGTTCTAACGAGTTTTTTTGAATTGCGGGATGAATTAAAAAATTTTCTTACATATAAAGATAGCTCATTTTCAGAGTTTTCACAAGATCGAAAAACTTTATTAATGTTGACTTACTTGAGTGATATATTTTCACATTTGAATGACTTGAATACGAGTTTACAAGGCCGTAACAAAAACATTTTACTAATGACAAACTCAATGCCTTCATCAAAAAGCTTGGTATTTGGATTTAGATATGTCTTGAAAAACGCAATTTTAACGCATTCACTTTAACTTTCGATTATATTACCAAAAATATGGATTTAAAAAATTCTGTTATTGATCGCGTGTTGTAAAACATGGAAATCAATTTAAGCCAATTGAAAATTCATTTATTGGAATATTTTCCCGATAGCAGCGATGATTTATCGAAAAGGTAGGTTCTCAATCCGTTTAATGAAAATGTTGAGATTCACAACCAAGTTGTTGAAATATCGGGCGACAAAACTCTACAACAAGATTTTTTAACTCATGATTTAGATACATTTTGGCTTAAACGACGATGTGAATACCGAAGCCTAATAATTGAAGTTTTGAAAACATTGATTCTCTTTGCTAGTTCTTAGTTATGCGGAAAGAGTTTCCCGCCTATGGTGGCTTTAAAAACCACATCGAAATCGTCTATTTTCACGGGAAAATAATTTACTTAGGTGTGTTTGCAATAATAATTCACGTTTAGAAAAACAAAAAAAAATGTAAATAGAAATAGAATAATAAGAACATGGATATAGAATAATAAACATTAAAATAATTATTTAATAGTAGTTTGCAAACTTCAATATCAGATGATGTGAAGAGCCCATATAATTATTACTGTTTCGAAATATAACAAAATATACCATCACAGTCACTTTAATTTTAAATAAAAAATTAGTAATTTTTACATTAACAGAAAGAAATTTCACTAATATGTATCAGCTAAACGCATATAGCTGCTTACTTCTTCTCTCCTGATAATATACCTGCTTCAACCGACGTTCCTAGCGATATATTTATTTTAGCGTTGTCACTTTGCAGGAAAGAGAAACAACGCCGGCATCGATGTTTTTAGCAGGTATGAAATGATTTGTCTTTCCGTAAGTGCTGTTTTCCTGGTCAAAAAATCTGCAATTGCCGATCGTTTGGCGTCGGATCTCCGCAACGCAAGTCACGTTGGTGTGTGAGCTTTGCTTGTCTTGCTCGCTATTTATTTCATTTGCTCGAAAACTCGCTGTGATGATCGGTGGTAAAAATTTTAGCAGCGCGAAAATTCAAAGTAACTAATTGTTTGATAATCTTGCTAATATTGTAAATGTGAAAGTATGTTTGTTTGAATGTTTGTCGTTTATTGTCGATTATGTCGTGGAATAGGACATATGATACTTTTTATAACGCTATAAAGTTCCGGCCAGGGTTTACATCGATACGTATGTATAGTATAGGACATATTTTTTGATTTTGACATTTTATAAATTTGTTACCTTTAGATTTTTTTTAAGCTAACAGTAATTAATTTCAGAACTAATACTGATAATTTATGTAGTATGTATGGTGACATAATTAACAGATAAATTAACGTTTTATATTTTTTTTTTATTTGAGTTTTTCGCCACGATTCAAAACTTAAAAAATATCAAAAATATCTGTTCTTATGTAAATAAAACAAAAATAAATAAATATATTTACTTTCTATCTTTTCATAATTTATAGAAATTAATATTCTTTATTTTTAGATTCGTTTTGAAAACGGGCGGAGAATTTTTCCCAAAACGTTAACGTTAAAAGTTTGTATATTTTTTTAGAACATTTTTATATTTTTAAAATTTTGTTCGTTAGGCAAATTTATTACAAAAAAGAATCACTGAGAAATTTGTCTCCGTTTAGTTTTTTGTTTTTACCCAGTGATTCTTTATTTACATAAGAACAGATATTTTTAATATTTTTTGAGTTTTAGATCGTGGCGAAAAATCCAAATAAAGAAAAAATATATGAACACGCCACGATCATTCAGACATAAATTAATGTTTTATTTTTTACACCTAATTCCAATAAAAATCAAAAACTCAACATTACTGGCTTAAAAAAAATGTATTAAATTAATTTTCAAAGTCAAAGTAAAAAAATATATCAATTAAAAACTAAACAAAATATAACAACATATTTTAAAAAATAATACTTACATTGACAACAATGTAATTGTTGTCAATGTAAGTATCGTTGACATACACAAAAAAATATATTTCTATTTTAAAAAATCTCAACTAATAATGTGTGTTAAAATATAAATTTAAACTATGTATAGGAATAATATATATTATAAAATTATACCTGCTATAATGATGGTTTAACTCGCGAATTCTACGAAACTATAAGACTTACAAACTTAAAATTTGGCAGGAATATTCCTCATGCATCGTAGATGTTTGCTAAGGAGGAAGCTTAATTAAAATTAATTCCTAAGAGGTGTTGCCGGGGCGTAAATGATAAATATACGCCCGTTTTTAAAATGTATGTTCTACAGACTTGAAATTTGGCACGAATGCTCTTCAGGCATGTAGAAGGGTTCATAAAAATCAACTTCTAAGGTGGGTTGCGGGGGCGTAAAATATACTAATTTACAAATTTTACAACGATAATTTATCGTTATGAATCCTTCGCAATTTTGTCTGCGTGAAATTTACCGAAAAAAATTGTCAAATAGTAAATGTCAATAGGAAAGCACATTGCAACAATACAAAAATTGATTTTTGGCAAATAAAACAGTTACAACACAATAATTACAGTTGGGTAATGATATGGTCCTAACAATGGTAATTTCAGGCATAGAAATAAAACATAAAATTTTAAAAATTATAAAAAGATAATGGAAAAATAGGAAAAGCAGTCAAACACCCTAAAAACAACATTTCTAGGAAAAAGAGAGATACCGAAAAAGAAAAAAGAGAGAAACCGAAAAAGGTAAAAGCGGAGGTGTACCAGAAAGTAGTGAGACTATCAAGGATATATGGCAGCGAATCTTGGACCGTAATAAAAAGAAACTAAAGTAGAATTACATCGACAGAAATGAGATTCCTACGTAAAATATAGAGAATTAAAAGAAGGGATAGAGTGAGAAAAACGACAGTAATGGAACAACTGTGAACGAAACCAATAGAAAGAACTATAGAAGAAAGACAACTGAGCTGGCTAGAACACATCCACAGAATGAATAAAGAGAGATTAGCAAAACAAACCTATAAAGCGAAAACACGAGGACAAAATAAAGTTGGACGTCTAGGACTGAGATGGGAAGAACAAGTTCGACAAGCTGCAGACAAAAAAAAGGAATTCATTGAAATGTGGCTATAAAATGAGCACTGAACAGGAACTCATGGAGAGTAAAAATTCATGAAATACCATCATGCTGAAATGTAAATTGTCAGTCTTACACCTAACGACACAACGAACTTTTAGATTAAATAGAATAAAAAGTAATAAAATGGTAAATTGAATGTTTAAGGGATATTTTTTTTAATATGTGTTAAAAATAATACTACTATATTTTTTACTACAGTAAATTGTAGTAATTATTCTATATATCGCTTTGTTCATACAGGTTTTCTGTATTTTTTCCGTTACTTTCCATGCTCTCATTAACACCAACACAGAAGGCATCATTCATACCGGCTAACATGACAATGTCAGATGTATTCATGAAACTGAAATTACACAGTTAACACTAGCTAATTACAAAAAAAAATGTTTTTAAAACTTAAAAAAAAAACGTCTTTACTGAACTCGCCAGAATGTTGAATGAGACTGAAGCAAACATGTGGACAAGAAGGAGGCATGCGTCTTACTCTGTATTAGGATGCATGCACTAACGCATGCAATAACGTAAGTTAAAAGCAGAAATGCAGGTTGAACGGAAAAGCTGAACAAATGTGGACATAGCATAACAAATCTTGTTTTTTGTTCGGACTGCCCTTTTTGAAATAAAAGATGATAATGTGGCGCAAATGAACGTTATCGCCATCATTTTCAATTGCAAACAATTTAACTAACTAAAGACAAGTCAAATACAGCGTTTTGTTTACAAGCGTTATAAGAGTGACTAATGGAATATCCTAAACTTTCCATACAATCCGATACAACATTTATCCATTAGGATAGATATATGGTTAAAAATATCGTTTTTGTAAACTGCTGTATCGTAAAACGCAAAACTTTCCCATTACTTCTTCAATTATTTTATTACTTATATTCATTCATCTGCCATATGATATCTAATCACGAAACAGTTAACAATGTGCGTGTTCGTACTTATTTTGTATGTATGTCAAAAAAGAAAACAAATTATTAAACTTACCAGCAGCAGTTGTTTGCTAGATTTGTCGGTAGACAATGGAAAGATTCTGACTATAAAATCCAGGCCAAACATAGATATTTTTGTGGTTATTAAACACAACATCCTTTAAATATAACTATTAAATATCTTAAATACCATGAAGATAAACGTAAAGGTCAACATGAAGTCAAGAAGGTGTTTTCTCGTTCGTTTCTCTCATCATGTTAGCATCATCAGGGGATGATTTAATCTTATATGATTTAATTTCAAATTAAATCATTTCCTGTTGACATGGTGAGAGAAATGCGCGTCGAGAAGTTTGAAACAGTTATTTGATATTTAGTGCTACTGATTAACTTGGTCAGCCAAGGAGAGTTATCAACATTGAAGAAAGAAAAAACTCCTTGCTATTGCTGTAAATGTCGATTCCTTGTTATGATATATACATATATATATATATATATATATATATATATATATATATATATATATATATATATATATATATATATATATATATATATATATATTCAAGTTGTCACGTGTGACGTATATGAAGTCTTCAGATACGCTTGGAGAATACCAAGTGTGACCTTGGCGAAACGTTTGCACGTTTCCAACATACGGTATACACACCATCGGATGTACTCCCGGACTAACTATCACTAGCGTTTTTTTGATTGTTTAGTCTTTCACGAAACCTACCGATTAGCAGGTGAACAAAGTTGAAGAAAGAAAAACATTTTTCTTACCTCCCCTTGCTATTGCTGTAAATGTCAGACGATTCCTTGCTATGATTCCTAATATATATATATATATATATATATATATATATATATATATATATATATATATATATATATATATATATATATATATATATATATATATATATATATTTGTATATATATATATATATATTTGAAAATTGTCACATGAAGAATACCAAGTGTGACCTTAGCGAAACTTCCGGATGTTTTCAACAAACGGGATACACACCATCGGATGTACTCCCGGACTAATAGATTTGAATTTTTGCACAATTTTACATTTGATTGATGGGTCACATTTTTTAAGATACTCAAATGAAATCTGAACTTTAAACTGAGCTTACTACGAATTTACAAACATGGTAAATTCTCCATATTTTACTTCGCGGTAGAGATATCCAAAAAAAGTAATTAGAAAAAGTTGTTTGGAATATCATTTTAACTCCGCATACCGAGTTTCATGACAAAAATTCGCATTTTTATTTTTTTCATTATTTTGGTCTGTACACGAAATTATTACAAGTTTGTTTTTTAATTTGAAAATTAGTGTGCCATGGAAAGTAAAAACTTAACACATTGTTAATGTAATAGTGTTATATATTCAAATATTTCAGTAAAATAAATATCACTTACAAAGGAATAATTATTTTATTCTTATAGGAAAATTTCTAGAAATCGATTAAATTTAGGAAAAAGTATACAACAATAATTTTCATAATACAAATAATTAACTATCAAATGTGATCTCTCTCAACTAGTCCTCCACCTATTCGATTATTTTACAATTCTGTTCAGCTACTCATCTAATTTCCGGGATGCTGATTTCTTAACAGGCTTGCTGTGTCTTGGCACAAAGTTCATTCCAATATCTGGGCCTTGTTTTTTAAAAGTAATTTTTAACCATTCCCCAAAAATAAAGATGGATAGGTGTAATATCGGGATACTTCAGAGGTAACGGTTCAATTGTGGATGAATGCACCATCTAGCTGCAAATACTGTCGCATATTAAGAGGAACATTTTCAATCGCATCTCAAAATTCCCCATAGATGAAGTTAACTAGACGACCAGCATTCATTGATTCATTAAAGAAAAAAGAACCAATTATTCGGTTTTCTAAAATCCCATACCAGACATTGTCTTTCTGGGAATATTGGCCTTTACAATTTATAACCCAGTGAGGATTAAGGCTGCCCCAGTATTTACAGTTTAGAGAGATGATACAACGTCATTAGTAGGGAATGTATCCTCATCAGAAAATATAATTTTCAGGAAATATCTGTCATTCAAAAAGTTTTCTTGGACTCAATAACAATAGCCTAATCTTTTATAATCATCAGCTAATCTTTTATGATAATCAGCTAATCTTTTATTATCATCAGCTAATTTTTATCATCAGCTTCTTTCAAAGTATGTAAGAATTTCGGTTTATACGGCTTGATTTTGTGAACGATGAACAAACGAAACATCATCTAATTTTATTTGCGCTGATATTCAGTTCAGACGATAAATCTCGAAGGCTCATGTATAGATTTGTTCGATTTTCAGCTAATATATCGTTATCCGCCGGATGCAGATGCATTCGACGAGGTTGACCTTTTTGATTTACCGCAAATATCACGGGAGGCCAACTTCGATCTACCCTGCAGGCGAGAACTCGCAAACTAATATCAACTCTAGTTCAAGCGTTGTAGGTCACTTCCGAAAAAGTTACCGAAAAAGCAATGCTTATCACATCTAGTGCATTTTCCTAAAATTAACAAATATACAGCAACCAATCCTTCTATAATAATTTTAGAACACCCATACCTGAATGTATTGAATTGAAAAACACATTGATAGATAAGTGGATGTACCTAAAAAAGTAGAAAAACTGATTTCATATTTTGATTTAGCGCCTCAAATATAGCTAAACTCAGTTTAGTTCACAAATATAGTTAAACTCAGTTAACAAATAACTGCGGATTGTAATGAATATGGATGTGTCATAAATTAGCAAATATGTTTGTTTTGCTTTGCCAAACCAAACCGTCTATATTTGAAATAAATTCCGCTAAACGCCACCTGAGGAGGCGCCCGATGAGAGACTTGCAACCCCACAAGAGCAACCCACTATAATATATATATATATATATATATATATATATATATATATATATATATATATATATATATATATATATATATATATATATATGCCTACAAGGTAGCGTAACGGAACTGTGGAGGGAAATATTACAGAAACCTTTCACCCTTTCTCCACGTGGTGCCACCGATCGCCTTCGCCGAACTGTCAACCATACGACGTCACGTGTCTCTCGGAACCGATTTCTAGCCTTTCAGCCGTCATCAGCCGAGCTCCAGACGAACGCAAGGAATATATATATATATATATATATATATATATATATATATATATATATATATATATATATATATATATATATATATATATATATGCACTCATAGCATTATCACGGGAAAATCACAAACCTGACGGTGAATTTCTGCGGCTGCCAAAAATCGAATTGCGGCGACTCAGTTTTCTTAAACATTATAATCTTCTACGTTTCTCTAAGACAGACAATACGGCTGCAAATGGCACATAAACGAGCGCAAAGCATGCTTGTATTTATAAAATAGTATTAGAAATATTTTTAATATGATGGAATTGCGAGCCGGTTTCGAATGATCACGACAGTTAAAAATTAGAATGTTATTCGTATTAAACAGTTCAATTAAATAATTATCTCCGAATTTTGACTTCGACAACCACCAGTAGGCTACAGTAAAGAAACTTGGTTGCGCTCATAATGGTAAGTAGGAAATTCTATTAAGGAACCCACAAGGAAAGAGTTAGCTTTGTGGTGCAATAGTGTTACATTTAAAGTGCATTGTAAGGGGTGCCTTTTATATCAGTGCATATATAGGGCAATTCTTTTTAGTGAGTCGGAATTTTAAAATAAAATAAAACAACAATGAATTTAGATGCATTGAAACTGCACACACAAGGAATGTTTAAGTATATTTTATAAATGTTGGTGTTTTATTCACAACAGTATATTTTGAAAAATATTTATATTCATATATGGTAGTATATCGATCCAGTGTACGATGAAAGCCTTTTCAGCATCTTTCCAACTTTCATGGTCCTGGGCTTTCCTCTGCCACTCGGGTTCAATATACTTAACGATGTCATAAGTCTATCGTGCTTTCCGCCTTCTTCGCGGAGGTTTGCGATCAAGCGCTATCCACTCCACGATTGCCGTCCCATCGCCTCGTTATATGGCCCACCCATCTCCATTTCAATTGCTTCACCCTTCTAATAATGTCACAGACTGTCGTTTGTTCCCTGATCCATGCGCAGGGCTTTTTGTCTCGTCTTGTATTGGCAAGCATACATCTTTCCATTCCCCTCTGTGTTACTCAAAGTTTTTGAATTAACTGCGATGTGAGTGTCAAGCTTTCACTTCCGTATATCATAACGGGTAGAACGCACTGATCGAAAACTTTCCTTTTCAGGTAAGGTGGGAGTATGCTATGTTGCACACTATGTTGAGCCTGCCAAATGCTTGCCAGCCACATTTAACATGTTGTTCAACCTCCGGGCGGTATCCCCTTCCATTGAAATCTTCTGCGCAATGTATATAAGGTAGTCCACAATCTCCAAATCCCTTCATAAAACTAAAATTCTTCTGTCCTGAACGAATTTATTGAACTTAACCTGTCTCTTTTTCAAGTTTATTTTCAAGCCAAATGGTTCGCCAGCCCTTTGCAGTTCTTGTATGCCTCGTTGCAGCTCCTCTGGGTCTTGTGAAAGGAGAATGATATCATCTGCAAATCTAAGATGGTTTAAGTTTGCATCATTGATGTTTATACCATTCTGTTCCCAATCCAGTTTACGGAATACTTCTTCAAGGCCAACCGAGAAACGAATAGGCGATATTGCGTCACCCTGCCGTATACACCTCGTTCTACATTAATTCCCACTTTAAGATCATCAAGGTGAATTGTGGCTGTAGCTCCATCATATATCAATCCTAATATCCTAATAGGTTTACATATGCTTTATCTACCCCTTGGCTAAGCAGTGCATCCATTATTGCATGCTTTGAGATGGAGTCATATGATTTTTCGATTGGAAGAGTAAAGCGATTGAAATACAGATGGGCAGGCCATATAGCGAGGCGATGGGATGACAGATGGACCAAGGCAATCCTGGAATGGATACCGCTTGACGCAAACGTCCACGAAGAAGACCGAAAGCACGAAGGATTGATGACATCGTTAAGTATAGTGGACCAGAGTGGCAGAGGAAAGCCCAGGACCGTGAATGTTGGATACATGCTGGAGAGGCCTTCATCCTGCAGTGATTCGACCGGGCTGATGATGATGATTATATATATATATATATATATATATATATATATATATATATATATATATATATATATATATATATATATATGGTTTTATTTTTATTGTTTAATAACGTTCCAAACCTCGTCTACACGCTCTTATCGACGAGAATCGGATACATCAGTGAACAAAACTATGGACCAAGCAGTTTCATCCCTATTTTGAAATTCTCGATATTCTAAACTTACACTGCG
Source organism: Cosmopolites sordidus (assembly GCA_031761425.1). NCBI lineage: Eukaryota > Metazoa > Arthropoda > Insecta > Coleoptera > Curculionidae > Cosmopolites > Cosmopolites sordidus. The sequence continues at coordinate 619,434 of JARFXV010001251.1, forward strand.
ATTGCCTCTTGAGAGAAATGGGCATCTGAGCGGCAGCCAGTAATTGAGGTTGGCGTCATGGGGACGTTTTTTTACAGTATCTCGGACAATTAAATTATGCGTCCGATGTAACTTTGTAACCAGCTCGGTTGCTGTTATTGTAGGTTGTCTTCTTCCAGTTAAAACTGAAAATCAATCTTGAGCAGCAGTTCTACAGCATCCTCGTCCTGGATGTTGTTCAACCAGACTTTGTGCTTCCGTAAAACACCTTCATAGCCGACTGATGACACTTTGTGAAACATCTATCCGCTCAGCTACTTCAACTTGTGGCATGCCAGATTTAAGAAGGTTTACTACCCGATTCATATCTTGTAAATATAACTGTTGTCATTCCATAATAAAACCCAATATTTGCAACATAGAACACAATATTTGCCATGTGATTTATAACAAAAGGAACGGCAGAATAAATAAAATATAAAAATTTATCGAAATAATCGAATTCTATTTTATTAAAACTATCATTTTTATTAAGATTTTATCCCTACATCAACTTTTAAAAAGCAAAAATTATTTCACTTTCAGCATAGGAACATATACACAACATCAATGTATAATTTAAATAATAAACACATTTTTATTCTTATTGCAGAAATATCTTTACTTTTCTTGTGTGTGCATGTGTATTTATTTTATATAAAATAACATTCAATGGCAGAATGTTTGAAAATAATTTCGGACAAATGTCGGCCTTGATTACTTCTGACAAACCGCACTCTGTCAATCCAATGTCGGACCATTTTTTCAAGTAATTGGGATATTATGTCAGCAATTGTCCGAGTTATATTGGTTTTCAAGGCGTCTAATGGCGTTAAATGACATGATCGTGGTGCCCAATTAACAGGCCCGTTTCTGTTGGAATCATGTTTCCTCCAGATCAATACCATTAAAATTCGGATATAAATAATCATTGGTCATCGTGCTGTAATGATGCGCATTAACGGTAACATGCTTTCCAGTTTGATTCTTATAAAAATACAGCAATTAGGGCACCAGGGTCACACGTCTCTGGATACAACGGTAATTGTTGGAATATTTACGGATTATTTTCCCTTCAAATGCGCCAATTTTGTTTATTAACGTAACCATGTAACCAAAATTTAGCGTCGTCGCTGAACAAAATTTTGCAGTTAAATTCTGAGTCAAGTTGCAATTTATTTTGAGCCCATTCACCGAACATACGAAGCAAGAGATGGTCTTGCGGCTTGAGTTCTTAGACAAAATGGATCTTGTAAGGCACCAGATCAAGATCTTTACATTAACACTGCGAGCAACAGCGGCGATATTTTCTTCGGAACGCACAGTTCTTTGTCTTGTTTTTGTTTTAATATCAAGCAGGGTGAAATGCGTTCGAAATTTGTCGATAGTTCGGGTGTGTGTATAAGTTTGGTGCACAGAATAGTGATTTTGATAATAAATTTCGACAATTTGCAAGCGTGATGTGATTTGGCAGACTATTGAGACCTTTGGATATAAAACTACAGGAAATAACATATGATTCTTTAAGTAGGACCGGAATTGTAACCGCATATGGCCGACTACTGTTTCCGGTTTGGCAGTGGTGTAGGGCATGAATAAAAACAAGTAACTCATAAAAGTTTATAGTTAAGTTACAGTAATCAGTTGCATCCTGAATCAAGTTGATGTTCACATTTAAATTATACATATTCTTAAATGAAATAAAACGCCGTAATTATTATTATTATTCACAATTTATTATCAATTATTCATTAAAATATTTATTATTAAAATACATATATTTTTTCTGTATATAGTTGTTCAGTATTTATTGTCTCTTAAACAAAATAAAAACAAAAAAACTTTGTATACATACTTCGATTTTTTTTATCTACTACAGCAGATTTGTATGTACAGCTCAAGAGGCCTTTAAGGTCTTTAACTACAGTGGTTTTACAAAGGTAATTAATTCTTGTAGTGAGGTTACAAATACCAACAGACTTTATTAGCAAAACTATAAATATATATAATTTTCTAATGGAGTAATATTATGAGTAATCATATTTTTGAAAATATTTTTTCCATATATTAAAATTTTTAATAACACTCTTTTTTATTTTGTAAGATTGTTCGTTTTTTAAAAAAGTAAAGTTTTGTGGTTAGAGACGCATCAGCAACTGAAAAGGCTATTTAGCGAAGGACCTACAGCTTAACGTGGGTTCCGAACCATGGTCATCAGCTACGGAAAACCCCGGTCATCACCCCCCTCGGGCTATCAACCCTTGGTTTTGTGCTTATCCGAAAGTATCTCGAGAAGCCTACCGACTGGCGAGTGATCAACATAGAACACTTCTCAGAAGGCATCCGGCCTTACCCAGCCTCGAACTGGCGTGACTGAAGGATGATTCCTTGTCAGATTTTATATTCTTACCTAGAAACATTCACAAGAATTTTAGAAAAACTTTTTTTGCCTAGTACGGGATTCGAACCCGCTCCACATTAACTGCCGTATCGTAAAGCTGACGCCTTAGACACCAAAGCTAATGTAGCTCCGTTTTTTAAAAACATCTCTGTTTTTTCACAAATTTCAATTTTACATCAAAACATCAAAACTTTGGTCACTCAAACCACCCCCGAAATTAATGTTTTATTAAAGAATTTAAGAAGTCCTCCTTATTCCTAAATAGCCGTGAAACACAGTGCTCACATTCACACACATTCACTCACAGCATCCATCCCGGTTTAAATGAAACAAAACCTGCAAACGAAAACTAAAAAGTAATCTGAATTTTTAAGGCCCAGTATTCCAGAAAACTAAACATTTTAGAACATACATCAAAAATTTTAGTTCTAAAAAAAAGATAATCAGTACCTTGAGTAACAAGGAAAGGAAAGGATTTACGGTTAGACGCGCATCAGCATCTAAGACTATTTAGCGACTGGATCTACAGCTTAACGTGGGTTCGGAACCACGGTCATCAGCTATCGACAAACCCAGGCCAGCACTCCCCTCAGGCTACCAACCCTTTGTTATGTGCCTACCCATAAGTCTATCAAGAAGCCTACCGATTGGCGAATGACCAACGTAGAACATTTCTCAGAAGGCATCTGGCCTTACCCAGCCCAGCTTTTAACTGACGTGACTGAGGGGCAATTCGTTGTCGGATTTTACACTCTTGCCTAGAAACTATCACAGACATTTAGGTGTGGATATATGTGGACGTGTGTGAGTGTGTGTAGTAAGACGGACAGAAGAATTAAAGAAAAACACCCATCCGAGCGCTGGAACCTAACTAGCTACCTTTGGATTGCCAGGCAGGTGCCTAACCCACCAGGCCGGCCGGCCCTTGAATAACACTATAATTATATTATTATACCTAATATCAATTTGACTACGCCTATGAATATTAGGCGATTTGTTGGCTTCATAACCTTAAAATACCATTCAAACATAATACGTTTTTATTTATAAATAATTGACAAATTTAGTATGAAAAGCACTTACCTATGTATTTTCGTATCAGGGGACAACCATAAGACACACAACTTATACAACAGCATATTTTTGTGTATTTGTCTTACTTCCGATATTATTGTTTTTATTGTTAATAAAGTAAGTATTAATATGTATTTACTCTAGAACACACAAAAAGAATATTCCAGTACACTTATTCGGCATTTATTATTGATTAAAGTAAACTAAAACTGCTCAAATCCACTATTAAACTTCTAAGTTGTTAACAACAACTACCAAAATTGCAAAGCAATCAGTCATCTTTGGTGTTGCACTATGGCCGTTTCCGTCCTCATTTATATGTGCATAAAAATATGCTATGGTCCTTCCTGTTAGTTGTATATTCAAAGATTGCACACATAAAATATTTATAGACTTGTGGGCAAATTCACAGTCCGTTTAATAACGGACGTTCGTTACACTCTACACGTTACGTTATACATTAAAAAATGATACCCTTTACTTTGTTAATTGTATCACCCTTTACTTCATTATTAAATAATTTATTGACAAAAAACTTCTTGTTCAAATACTTTTTTTACTAACTATAAAGGTATCTACAGATAAGATGCCTTACCATGAAAGTGATTACCTGAAATATTATTTTAACAAATATAGTTCCAATTACAATAAACGTCAAATGTATTTATTTTTATGAGTGCTGTTAATTTTCTTATGAGTGCCTGTTAATTTCACCAGTATATATCGGCTGATAGCTAAAAGATAGATGATTGCAGAGCACGACTATCAAATTTCTCCTGACATCAAAATTTATTTGTGCTAGTCAAGGAGTGTCGTCGATTAACCAAGTCAGTCGGCGGCTCAATGCTGCTGGGCGAGCATAGGCCTGCGTTCCGACGTTACGGGCGAAGCCGTTGCCATATACTGATTTTATCAGCAGGACAGTATAAAGACGAGGAGATTGGAATTGTGTTATGATTGCAGCAGCATTTGCCCAGTTAAAACCTTTCCAATCGCGATATTTTGCACTGTTAATTGATTATTATGTTATCATTATTATCAATGATTCATTTTAATATTTATGTATCCAGTTACTGTCAGTAACAAACGTATCTAAAGAAGAAGCTTCTGATTAATAAATTTATTTATAAATGTAGAGAAATAGATTACTCTTTTTTTAAATTAATTAACAATCAATTTTTACATAAATTTCCAATCTAACATTTTTAAATATTTTAATTTTTAACGAACAATTAAGTTTTTTATAATAAAATTAATCCAAGTATTTGAAAAAAAAAATTATACGAGGGTTGCTATTTGAGTACCCGGAATTGACAACAATGGTGGTGCTAGACGCCATCTGACATATACATTGTAAAGTTTGATATTGTTGACTATAAACGTACTGAGAACGTTTTTTCACACAGACGCTATTTGTGTTGTATAGTGACTTGAAAATTTCATCTTCAAAAAGTGCATGCGATGATTTACTACGACTTTCAACATGAATTATCTCAACAACAGTGCATCGATCACCTCACTACGACTTTTGGCGAAGAAGCATTATACAAAAATATTTGTTTTTATTTATTATTTCGGATACATAAATAGTAACAACCTACGTAATAAGGTTTTTATTTATTCTTGTAAACAGTCTTATTTTTTCATTCTAATAATTGAAATTCCCATCGGCTAAAATTGGCTTGGCTAAAAATAATGTTCGGGAAAAGAGTGAATTGCCTTTATACTCGCGAAAAACAGTTTCTGAACTTTGGGAAAATTGTTTAACTTATAGGAAAATTGCTACTTAGTTAACTTTAGTTACGGATCATGGAACAACTTATGATAAAATTTTTTGTGCTCAAACAATAGGAAATATTATTCATGAAAATTCAATAACTGAAAGATCAGTAAGCTATAAATCCTTTATAAGTGAAAGAAATAAGATAAAATATCCGTCATTTACCCCAATTTTTATCCAGGACTTTTGGAATACCAATCTTCACCTCCCGTTTTCAAAATGAATCTAAAACATAAATTATATTAATTTCTATATATAAAGTAAAGATAGGAAGTAAATATATTTTGTGTATATGTCAATGATTATTGACAATAACAATAACATTGACAATAACAGTTTTTAATGACAGTGTCATACTACCAAAAAAATATATAGGTGAGGTTTACTGTGTGATTATTGTGTACTTCGACTTCGACTTCCTCAGCCAGGTTTTTTAGTTAGCCCGGAGGCTCCTACTAGTTTCTAATGAGATTCAAACCCTAAGATGGGCGCTTTTTATGTTTTGGAGGTCTCTAGCTGATTATTGTGTATTGAAATACTTAAATGTTTTAATTGTATTTTTTAGAATCGGGAACAATTTTGAATTTAAATCTACCGAAGGCATAGCAATACAATTATTTTTATTTAAATTAATTATAGCGGTTTCTTTTAATCTTCTGTATTTTGTTACCGATACTTTTAATACCGTTTTGGAATTATTCCAATTGATTTTATGTCCCGATTCCTATGCGTGTTGACAAATTCTAGATTTATTAAAATGGCCCTTTCTAAGAACTTTTTAACGATCTAGATGTCTCACCAATATAAAATTTGCCACATTCGCAGCGAATTTTATAAACTACATTTTTTGTATTTTGTTGGGTGTTGTTTGGTTTGGTTTTTGTTAATATAGATATAAGGGTATTTTTTGTTTTAAATGTCGTTCTTATATTGTATTTATTTCCTATTATTTTAATTTTGTCAGAAATACTGCGGATGTAAGGAATTGTGAGATTAATTGTTTGTGAGTTATTATTATTGTTATTAGTAAGTTGTCTGTTTTGTCTGTAATCAAAAGTTCTAAATGATTTATCAATGAAATTTTTTGGGTAATTGTTTTTTATTAAAATGTCTTTGATATAATTTGTTTCTTTTTGTAGTGTATCATTGTCGGTACAAACAAGTTTTGCTCTGTTATATAAACTTTTAATTACGCCTATTTTGAGTGATTGGAAAGGAAATTGAGATACCTATCTGTGTTTGTAGGTTTTCCGTAAACTGTAGTTTTTAATGTGTTGTAGTGTTTTATTATTACAATGCCAAAGAATGGCAATTTATTCTCCCTCTCTATCTCTAAAGTAAACTTAATTGTAGGCTCTCGAAAATTTATATCTTGTAAAAAAGTATTTAGATCATCAATGCTATGTCACCATATAGCAAAAATTTTATCAACATATCTAAGCCATATTATTGGCTTTTTAAGAGATTTACTTAATATTTCATTCTCGAGTTCCTCCATAAAGATATTACTCATCAAAGGAAACAGAGCAGAACCCATGGCCATTCCGAAATTTTGTTGACAATAGTCATTTTCTAATTGAAAATATGTGGTTTTTAAACATAGAATTAATAATTCCAAAATTGTATTTATGTTTAGTTTAGTGCGGTCTTTTAATGTTGTGTCATGTTCTAATAGCTTTCTAATCCCACGTCCACTAATCACCATGTCAAAACTAATCATTAAATTTTGGTTTGTAGTATTAATGTTGGAAAGTTTATCTAAAAAAAAATTAATATATAAATTGGTTTTACCCGAAAATGGATTTAAAATGTTTAATAAAAATTTTGCTAGTTTATAACATGGGGAATCTATATTACTAACTATAGGATGAAGTGGTATGTTAGTTTTGTGTATTTTTGGTAGACCATAGAAATGAGGTGATTTACTATAATGCGGTGTAAGTTGTGATCTTTCTATATCTGTAAATTCATATTTGTGTTAATATAATGTATTGTAAATTTGTTTCTCTATTTTTAATGTAGGATCTGTAAGTATTTTAGTGTAGTAAAGTTTTAATTTTGTTATTATATGCTGTAGTGTCTAGAATAACTGTGGCGTTACCTTTATCTGATGGTAATATTTTAATAGATTTGTCTTTTTTTAATTTAGCTGTAGCTAACCTTTCCTCATGGTATAAATTTGATTTAATTTTAAATGGTTTTTCTGATATAAGTTTAAATCTGATTCTGTATTCATTTGCACTTTCCAAAGGTAATCTAGGTCTAATTTAGGAACATCTTTCGATGTAATACTACAATTTAGTCCTTTAGAAATTACATACTTTTCAGAATCAGATAATATTTTACTTGAAATGTTAACTACAGTTTATTAATAAAATTTTTGTCTGTATGTGCATTAATGTGTTTTGTGTTTATTCCATGTTTTTGAATAATTAATTTTTTTTAAATTTTTTATTGTGAGTATTTTTTTGGGTATTAAGGTGAATGGCAATCCGATGTCTCTGAAGTGACAGTCAAGAAACATCTTGTTGAATTATTTCAGAACTTTTTTGATAACGACCTTATTGAACTAATAGTGAATAAATCCTACAGATATAAAAATATTTATTTTCATGGATATGTTCTAATGTATTTTCATGTTATTTTTTAGGTATGCAAATCAGAAAATAAAAAGAAAATATTTCTAGTAGGGAAATTAGATCATTTTTCAGAGGGTTGTTACTGAGCGGATATAGGACAAACAAAGTGTCGCCACTGTCGCGCAAAGACAACTACCAGGTGCCGTAAGGTTGGTGTTCATGTCAAATGCTTTGTTGCATACCACATATAATCACTTCATGTAAAGTTATCAGTTATAAAAGTTCAGTATGTTATGTTTCTAATGTCCTATATGTAGACCTGACCTTTCCAGGTCCCATAGGGCTCTGGTGCATGTGTCATATTTTTTTTATGTTATATATCCTTAAAATTAATAAAAACTAAAAAAAAATTCGCCTGTTTTTAAAAAAGTGTTTTGAGGTATCTTTGTTAAATTAATCTGGTATTAATAATCTTTGTTAAATAATTTACTGATGATTTTAACATGGTTAGTGAAACGTACGTTGACAAGGCATATCTGGGTTAATAAATAAATTATTGACAAACAGCTTCTTGTTGAAATATTTATTGTACTCCCTCTATATTATAAAAAAAAGTGTAACGCTGCCCTGCCCATCTTTAAATCATCAAAACGATAATTTTATTTGCATTATTAGTTAAATTTTACATAAAAAATAGTCGATTAATTTAGTGCACTAGGACCTCCATATTGGCGGTTTTACCGATATCCGTGGTTTTACTTATCCGATTTAGTACAAGCCTGGGAAACTGTCGGTCGCTGGTTGAAATATGCATACGCGTAGGTGTGAACTTGTCGAATCGTATTTAAGCCTTTACACGTGCGGATATTACAAAATCTTTTGTTTATTTCTACTTCAATTATTGGAAAAAAGAACATGTCTGTTATTATTAAAAATTTCGTTTAAATACGAACATGTAAATTGTAAAACATTTTAAAATATCTTTGAAGATATTTTCAAATGTTTTACCGTTTACTTGTATATTTTGATCAATAGTCGCTGTGGACTCCTAGTCTGCCATTAGAGAATGCCGTGTTTCTTGAGAACGTAGTAATTAAAATAGACAATCATATAACAAAAAGACACTTATTAAACTTAAATTATAGTATTATGTACTTATATAAGAATATAAAAATATATTCAATACAATTTTGTTTTTTTTTTTAAATAACATGCATTACTTCTAATATATATATTTAAGAACTACAGTAAAAAAAAGGACATAAAAATAACTTGAAACCAGTGGCGTAACTATAGGGTGTCAGGGCTTGCAAAACGCCACAGGCCCTCGACCCGACGGGGCCATTGGTCCGATAGGCCGCGAGCTCAGAAGTAACAAAAAGAAAGAACAAATTTCATATAAGTACTTAAAATCAATTATAGTTAGACACAACTAAAGACCATATACAAATTTAAATAAATTATTAAGATTTAAACGCATTTATAAGAAAAGGATGTCAATCAATTTTAGAACGCATCCATACGTTGTTTCTTTTTTGGTCGCGGTACTTTGGTGGCGCGGGTGAGCTAGTAATACACGGAGAATTCCCACATTTTATTAGCCAAGAAAGTACTTTTTTCGTAGGGCTGGCGTGCTACGATGTTAGGGGAATCCTTGATTTCTATTTTTTAAGTCGAAGGAGGGAGGGCTCTATTACGCATTCTTCGTTTGATTGTTATGACAATCGGTCATTTGTATCTTTGATTTTTCGTAGTTTTTGTTTTATTGAATCTACAAATAGAGGCAAAGTAAAGTTAATTGTAAAAGTTAGATATCAACATGTCTAGCTCTAGAAAATATCTAAGTGCGAGCGAAAAAGGAAAGGGAAAAAGAGAAAAAAAAAAAATTGCCTAAAATTAGTCAGTACTTTAAGAAGGATGACTTTATTTATGAAAAAGCGAGTGAAAAGTGCTCTGAAAGTGGAGAATTGGACGTAATTAAAAGTAACAGTATAGAAGATGCAGCACCCGACACCACTGTATATCCAGATCCAGAACAACCACAACAAGATACAAGCAAAAATCAAAGTGAATCCTATTTTAGTGTGAACAATATTACATCTTCACCATATTCGATACTTCTCAAGGTATTTCAAAAAGAGATCAAATGTGTGAACTTTACCGTTATTGTATGAACGAGAAAGACGAAAATGGAATCCTAAAGGCGCTGGTCAATAAAGAATCATTTTTAGGATTATGAAGTTAAGGACCAAACTGCTTAGTAAAGTCCAACCAAATTATAAAATCCATAAATGACAAAAGCCGGTCGCGTTGGTGCGGCGGTAAGAGCGTCTGCTTTGCCGAATCCGCGCTGGAGCGGTAGCTGGTTCGATTCCAGCGCTCGGATGGTTATTTTTCTTTCTTCTGTCCGTTTATCTTTCCTAAATGTTTGTGATTGTTTCTATGCAAGAGTGTAAAATCCGACTACGAATTACCCCTCAGTCACGCCAGTTAAAGGCTGGGTAAGGCCGGATGCCTTCTGAGAAGTGTTCTACGTTGGTCACTCGCCAGTCGGTAGGTTTCCTGATAGACTTATGGGTAGGCACATAACCAAGGGTTTATAGCCCGAGGGGGGTGCTGGCCTGGGTTTGTCGGAAGCTGATGACCGTGGTTCGGAACCCACGTTAAGCTGTAGGTCCAGTCGCTAAATAGCCTAGTTGCTGATGCGCCTCTAACCCAAAACACTTTACTTTACTTTAAATAACAAAAATATACCTCTAAATAAATGTCGAGGACAAGTAAATGATGGTGCTAACACAATGGAAGATACTAATCGTGGAGTTCAAAAACTCATAAAAGATATCGAGCCAAATTCGGTACCAACTGTGCTGTTCATAATTTAAATCTGGTACTTAATGATGCAGTAAGAGAGGTTATTAATATGCAGATTTTTTTTGAAACAGTTCAACAAATTTATAATTTTTTTGGGCATAGTATCAAAAGATGGAATATCTTATCAAGTGTTATATCTGATAAAGAAAGGGGGTCTTCAACTTATCTCAACGATAACATTAAAAACAGTGAACTCTACTAGAAGGGCAGGACATTATGATGATATTTTTGCTTTAAAAGTTCTGTTTGTTGAAGTTCCAAAAGCGTTAATGAAAACAATTCTGGCAAATTGTAAATCAGATGAAAGAAATTAAGCTATTTCACTCAAGAAGATCAAGAACTACAATTCTATTATATTATTGGTTTTCCATTGCAAAATTCTATAAACCAGCGATGCAGCCTCTAAAGCACTTCAGTCTAAAGCCACCAATCTTTCAAATGCCTTAAAACGTTTGAAAACTTATCTAGAATAATTGGAAAGGTGTAGATATGAATTTGAAAATTTAAAAAAGGAAGCAAACGGTGATGCAGAAAAATGGTCCATCAACCCTGAATTTTCGAAAACTCGCCAGAGAAAGGTGAAACGCCATTTTGACGAACCTTGCAAAGATGAGCGTCTCCAAGATCTGGAAAGTTTGTTCAAAGTGAACATATTTTATCGAGTATTGGGAATCGTTATTAATCAACTGAAATCACGTTTCCTTCCAATGAATGAAATTGTTTCCAATTTCAGTGTTTTGCAACCTGTCATTTGGCAATGGCAAAATTTAAATGACACTGGACTATTAAAAGACATATCTGAATCATTTGCCAGTGAAATTCTTAGTTTTTGGTCCACCTTTAGAGACGAAATAGAAAAATCTTCGTTTATTAGAGAACTTGCTGATTTATTAAAAATAATCATCTTATGTCGTGCAGCTTTCCTGAAGTAAGTACTGCATTAATATTATTTGTTGCACTTCCTGGGAATACAGCTATTGCCAAAAGATTCTTTTCGAAACTAAAATTAATAAAAACCTATTTAAAAAACTCTATGAAGAGGACGCCATCCAATGGATTTGCCACGGGCCTGAGATGGTATAGTTACGCCACTGCTTGAAAGTAATGTAAAATAGCCATTGGATTTTTTACATTACAACAATTTTGGCAATTCTCTATTTCAAAACACTTTGGACAAATTATTAGAAAGTGTTCCAAACATACATGTGACATTTTTTTGCAGAATTATCGAGTGGAACGATTTTTTTTCCTGTCACACATAATACATCAACCTCTTTGAATTGCTGGGGGTTTCCGTAACTTCTAATTCAAGAATCCCCCTAATTCTCAGTTTTATTGATCTTGGTATATTCGATACAATAAAGCGAAGTCCTATGTAATAACGTATTAATTCAAAAGATCGTTTCCGCAAAAATTCTTTTTTATCTACTTCATTCGCCTTGTAAATAACTAGAGAATTTATACCTGAAACATTTTACAACATTTGAGTAAATGATTATCATTGTCCCCCTTCGAGTAGCACGTGCACAATTATAAGCAGAGCAAAGTTTGTCCACCGTATCTATTCCTCCTTTAGTTTGATTATAAGTACCTATTATGTCTAGCTTATTTATTTCACTATCAATAGTGCCATCGTGGTATAAACCTGACATAAGCAAAATATTTTTACCTTTTATTGGAACACAAGATAAAAGCATGTAATTTTCGTTAAAGATAAACATTAACGACTTTTCAAGCCAATTTACTGGGCGAGTAAATTCAACAGGAAGCTCTGTTTTATTTTCCCTAAACGGTTCCTACAACATCCTGAATTCATGCCGAAATTTTTCTTTAGGTTTTCTATCAACTTAAAACTGGAAAACCAATTATCATTAGTTATGTTGCTTTCACTTGCTCTTATGGGTTCACACATACTTTCCATAACAGTATCTGGGGAATTATTTACCTCCGAAGGACCCGCGACTGTTAATATATCTGCCCGGAAAATATATCTGCCCCTAAATACTTTTAATTTTTTGTCAACGGATAGGTAATAAAAGGATGGAAATGCAGTTTTACATTTTTCTATAAAGATCTCTTTTCTAAAAATATCTAGAATCGTTATCAATCTATCTACAGACTTTCTAGCTTCAGGAGTTTCAAGATCGTCAAACCACAACTGACGCAGTAAAAATCGTAAAAAAATTGTAGAAACAGCAAGCCGAAATACCTCGATATTAGTGTCATCTACACTCCAAGGATCTTCAGTGTTTCAGTAATTACTTTTCATTACCCCAGCCAAATACAAGAGCCCAAACAGTGGATGAATTTCAACGACGACATTTGTTTTGGCATCACGTTCTCGAAAATATCGATCGTGAGTAGCCTAGATATGTTTATTTGTATTCTCTTCAATAATTTGTAGTATATTTTCTGGAAATACCGCCATATTGACAAAACAGTTTTTAGTGTTTTAACAATTACTTTTGGACCGGGTAAACGGGTAACTAAGTTTTCTGATCGGATTCTCGCATTTTTTTGGAGGACAGTGTTTACTCCATTTGTCACTTTGATTTTTATCTGAAAACAATGGTCCAACGGCTTCTTGCAAAACACCCGATTCATTGTCTGAAATATACTGTTCACTATATGTTTCATGTATATCCAGTTCAACGGAATCTTCTTCCTTTTCATCACATTTATTAACGGGTAGGTCCTGTTCATCAGAGGATTGGAAACATTGTTCCATTAATTTTTGTAGCTCCTCTTGTTTTTTTTCATAGGACGCCATTCTAAATATGTATATCTGTAATAGTGACAACAAAAAATAGCGAAAAGAACATACTTTATCAGAAGAACACAGAAAAATTAATCAATATGTTTTGCTCGTCACTGATCGTTGCGGATTCCCAGTTCGCAAGTTCGAATTATTCATCAAAGCTCGAAACTACTCTTTAGCTCACTCAATCCCCTACTAATACATGCTCCTTCCTGAAGATATTGAGAATCGCAACACTTGGAGGGTAGTGTAATGGAAATTATTGTCGAAACAACACCGGTGAGGAGACACAGTCCGCACGCGACTACTGGAAGGTTAAATGTGTAAATAATAATTTTCGATGCATATGCATTTGGTTTTCGATGCATATGCATTGCGCCTTTTAACTCCTTGCATAATTTACATCACATGTATTTAGTTCACATAAAAATTCACCATTTTTTGAAAATTTACATCAGCTGATTTCTAATATAATATATTTTTTATTGCCTCACACAAACTATTAATTGTTTGGCACCAACCAGGCAGCAAATAATTAAAAATATATGGGTATATGTAATTATTATCCATTTATCATTACCTTAACTAGTCACATAATTTAAAAATTAACTGGGTACAAATAAACGATAACGATCATTAAAATGTTTAAGTTTGTCCACGTAGTAATTGACATATTCATTTTAAAATTCACATTTTTTTAATTGAAGTAACAATAATTTTAAAATTGATAGGTATGCGCTAAAACAAACCGCTTAAATAAACGATAACGACAGTTTTCTTTCTAACCCATATATTTCGTTGAAGTATGACCCGTGCTTACAGCAGGTACATTTTACTTACTACATGGCGCTTCTGCGCTCCTGCTGAAGATATACTCAAAATCGCCTGACGACTGGATTCAGTTGTATTTAAATAACTGGGGGGGATAACTACCACACCTGACCATTCTTTTAAATATTGAACACTGATCGGTTTTCTGCTCCTCATCCTGGTATCCTAATCGGAATGAATGGAAAATCGACTTTAATGCATGGGGATTTTGTCTCATTTTTGCTTGCAATTTTTTTCTGTTGGGAGTTGTTTGTATTATTTAAAAACTCTTCTCTCCTTCCTTTCTTTCTTTCTTTCTTATTTATGTTAAGTATGAAAAAACTGATAACTTAAATATTTTAAAACACATTTATTAGAAAACTTTAATAATGCCTCAGGAAGGAAGAAGGCCAAAAACGAAAACACCCAATAAGAAGGAAGGGATGACTTTTTCTTAATTATCAACCATTTTCTTTAAAAATGATTGCTGTAAAAATAATTATACAATAACAGAATTTGTAAAAAAATTAACTTTCATTATGTGGGAAGAAGAAAAGGAAGGAAGAAAAAACATATACAAAAGAAAAGAATATATACAGGGTGTCTCAATAATACGATCTCCTTTGATATCTTGGTAAGATGGGATATAGAGAAAAAGTTTAATTATAAGAGTTGTACAACTAAATAGGCTGCATAATTTAAAATTAATTTTATTTATATAGTGTCTCTCACAAAATCGTGATGGGTATAGTTTTGGTTTTTTCTTATAAAACACCCTATATATTCATCCTATTTTGCAATTCTGCTATTGATTTTAAATATATTTCGTGAAACATGCCCTATACCTAAACCCAATAGTTTCACTGATATCCACTATTTTGTAAAAAATATAAGAGTACCAGATTCTATTTTACAGTGTTATATATCATTTATTTTTTGATGTAGGATTATCATTTTTGGTAGGAATATTAGTGAAACTATGACAACTATTAATGCAAAGAAAATTACGTTATACAGGGTGTTCAAGATAACTGAGATAAATAAAAAAAAATCTAAACATCATGTCTCAAATTTTTAAAATGGAATGTCTACTATTTTTTCATTTTATAAGATTCCTAAGACAAAATACTTATATATTATATTTATACATGTCCTATATTTATCGGTCATAATTTCCGAGATTTTGACATTTTTGTTTTTAATATTTCATTTTCAATGGAATTCACCTTTAGCTTTAGGTTATTATTAAAGTAATGAATACATTCATGATAAGTCGTGATATATAAAAAATTTTGTTCAAAACATGGTTTAATATATATATTATAGGAAACAAAACGTCATACATATTTAGTTTTTAGTAAGACAGTTTAAGCTAGAAAATGTATAATGAAATCACTAAAATCATTTAATTAAATATTGAATATGTCTACCATTTTGTGTAATACAAACTCTAAGCCTATGTTCCAAAAAACTATTGACTGTAATTAGCATTACCTCATTAATATGCATAAACACATTTCTTATTCTAATTTGCTTGACATTTTTAGGTGGCACTTGATAAACTTGTCTTTAACAAAAGTCCATAAGAAAAAAATCTAGTTTTATTAAATACGGGGATCCAGCTGGGACACGGTACAGGACCTCCCCTACCAATCCATTTATTTTCATAGTTCATGTTCAAATAATATCTCACTATTCTACTAAAACGTGGAGGAGCGCCGTCTACCTGTAACCACATGTCGCTACAGTTAAAGGCAATTCTCCAATCCACTTTCAAAAAATTGAGGAAACTATCACCATTAACTCTATTTTCAAAAAAATATGGCACTAGGAAGCGATCTCCGATCCCACATATTAAGAGACCATCTATGCTATCTATGCTACGCTGAAAGTTGCCTCATGCCTCATCCATAAATAAAATATATTTGAAAAAGTTAGGTCCATCTCTATTTTTATCTAATTTTATTATTCTTCTAATTTTTCTATTGCCCAGTTACAAAATTCAAGCCTTGGATCGAAATCATTTTGATTTAGTTCTTGAACTAATTGTATATTATACGGATTTTTTAATGACTACCTCGTCTTTTATCTGCCTGCATGAAATATGCGGATTTTTAATTACAGCTTGAAGAACTAAATATTCGTTTTCTTCACTCATAACCCTTTTCTGCCTTTCAAGTTTTTTTTATAATCGACACATCCAGTTCTTTCAAATCGCTTTTGGAGTCGTATAAGCGTTAATACATTAGGATGACGTTCAGCATTAGGGAATCTTTGCGCATAAATTCTTGCTTCCTAAAAAAGAGTTGCGCTCAAAACGTAGATAATGTTTATCAATTTCTCTCTACAAAAATTAATTTTCTGTTCTAATAAACACCGTACTTCACAATTTGACAGTTTGACAATTTGACTATTTTTTTTTTTTCATATAAAAACTGTTTAAAAGCTATACTAAAACAATATTTACTATTTGAATTGAATTTTATGATGTTATTACTAAAACATAAAAAATAAATGATATAAGACACTGTAAAATAGAATCTGCAACTCCGACATTTTTTACAAAATAGCG
Source organism: Cosmopolites sordidus (assembly GCA_031761425.1). NCBI lineage: Eukaryota > Metazoa > Arthropoda > Insecta > Coleoptera > Curculionidae > Cosmopolites > Cosmopolites sordidus. The sequence continues at coordinate 636,297 of JARFXV010001251.1, forward strand.
GATATCGGTAAAACCATTGGGTTTAGGTATAATACATGTTTCACGAAACATGTTTAGAATCAATGGTAGAATGCAAAAATCGATGAATACATAGGGTGTTCGATAAGAAAAAACAGAACTATACCTCGCCATGGTTTTTTGCGACACCCTTTATAAATAAAGTTAATATATATATATATATATATATATATATATATATATATATATATATATATATATATATATATATATATATATATATATATATATATATATATATATATATATATATATATTGATTGTTTTTAGTTTGCATCTCCTGTAATTTGACAATTCGGAGGTCGAAATGTGGCTTCACTTGTTATGATTGATACTTGGTTGGGTAACCCTTCGAGAAGAAACTAAGTTTGCATAATAAATTTTGACTAAGAGTGTAAAACCCCAGTTCGAGGCTGGGTAATGATGCAAGTCTTCTGAGAGGTATTTTACGTTGGTCACACGTGAGTCAGTAAGCTTCTCGAGAGACTTAAGGTAAAGCCCAAACCAAGGTTTGACAGCTAAAAGGGAGTTAATCGGTTGCTAATGACCGTGGTTCGAAACCTACATTAACCTCCTCAGGCCCGCTGTCTCCTGTAGGGGACACAAATCTCTTTCTGCGACCTTGGCTACAGCTGCTTCCCTATAGACCTTGGCAATACTGTTTTTAGTTCTAGAACCTCTCAACAGATGTCTTTACTTGTCCTGAACGAATGGTGGGCTCACGTTGTTGGTATCAATTCTAGTGTTGATATGAAAATGGCGACTCCTAGACGTCATCGTTCTGAATGGATTTCTATTTGTAAATATATTTTTTTGTACAAATCTTTATATTTTATTTTATTTTTTGAAAGCAATATTTACCTAAAATATCAAAGAATAAAAGGAGATTTTTGTTCTTGCGATAACTGTTATCAAAATTTGGCAAAACAATAACAAATCTGTACGTCTCCTGTTGGGGACATTGGACTGATAGGCAGACGTTGTTTCTTGCTAGAACATTCTGTTTACATTTTGAATTACGCAAAGTATGTTGAGTTTTACTAACAAAAATGAATCGTAATTTAATATTTTGATTTGAAGTTAATATTGTCTTGTAGAATGAATTGAAATTTTGTTGATTTTCACAAAATATGTGATTTTTCTTTTTTTCAACGCACCTAAATATTTTTTGCAGATTTAGAGAGATTTAAGCAGTTTGTGGAGGATATTCTGGATGGAAACGTGAGTGATATGGATTTATCTGATGATGACAACGGCGATCCGGATTACTTTTCTGAGGCCAATGAGACCATCCATGAGGAAGACGAAGGCAGAGAGGAAGATATTGGTGTTGACTTGGATTTGCAAAGTGACTAACTGGCAGATAGTGCTCCTTCAGACTTCCAATCTTTTTCTACAACCTAACCAAAACTAGTGATTTTTTTCCTGTAGCATCAGCTCCTGAATACGAACCGCCGACAAATTATGCAATAAATTTGCCTGTCCATGATTATGTCCGAAAATATCTTCCGGGCGATTTTTTCAATATTTTAAGTGAGTACACAAACAGAAAGTATCTATTGAAAAAGGGTAAGCTACTCAAGACAACGCTTGATGAAATAAAAAATGTTTAGCTATGACAATCATGATGTCGTACCTAGGATACCTCAGAATGAGAATGTATTGGGACCGAAGGATAAAACAAGAGGGCATAGCTGGGATAATGCCTCGGGAAAGGTACAAGGCAATTAGAAGCCATATAAGGTATGTATATGTAATTACTAAACGACAGTGACATTACCGAAGAACAAAAATAGGCCAATACATTTTGGAAAGTTGAGCCTCTCTCCAAATGTTTCGAAGAGTATGCAGACTGAATTTATATCCACAAATAGTCTGTATCGATGAGCAGATGGTCCCCTTCTGGGGAAAATTGCCAGCAAGGCAGATAATCAGAAACAAACCAAATCCTTGTGGAATAAAGCTTTTTGTATGTGTAGGAGCAAATCATCACCAGCACCTACACTAAAAGATTAGACAATGGGAACAAGGTGATAATGAGATTACTAGAGACAGTTCCTGAAGGATCATCTGTTTTTATGGATAGGTATTTCACTTCTCCACTGTTATTGGACATGTTTTCCGAGAACAGCTGTCAAGGGACTGGCACAATACAAAGTAGCCGCATGCCGAAAGCTGCCAGTGCATTGTTGAAGGATGATAAACAAACGAAAAGGGAAGCAAGAGGACAAATTGAACAGATAGTCGGTGACGGGCGGTAAGCCGTCATAAAATGGATGGACAATAAGCCTCTCGTACTGATGTCAAAGCAGTACGGATGCGAGTCAGTAAACCAGGGCTCTCGTTGGAGCAAAAAGGAGGGTCAGCGAATCCAGGTTCCTCGCCCGTTTGCTGTAAAAACTTACAATGTCAACATGGGTGGTGTAGATTTTCTAGATCGTGTTATAAGTTTTTACCGGATATCTGCAAGAACTCGTAAATGGACAGTGAGAACCATAATGCACCATGTTGATTTTGCAATAGAACTCCCAAAAACAATATTTTGAATAACCTGGATTTTAGAATTCAATACGAGCACTACCTGAGGCATGGACCCGTGCAAAGTTACTCAGAATCTGAAGAGGATTCTGGTTAGGTCCCGGAAGAGACGGAGCTGGTGTAGCCAGCAAAAAAAAACTCCTAGACCACACCCATCTGATGCCCAAAGAATACATCAAAGCCTGCATCTCCCTGAATTCCCGCATCCTGTAACAAAAAACAGATGCAGGCTTCCTGGGTGTTCATCCAACAAAGTGAGTATTAGATGCAGCTCGTGCAAAATTTATTTTGTCTACAACCCGAAAAAAATTGTTTCGAATTGCATCATAAATTATAAATATGTATGTATGTTATTATTTTTCAAAAATACAACTTTGGCAGTAATGAAAATGATACTTTTTTACCTACAAAAATACCTGGTGGTTGGTAAATTTTGGGTATGTTCTAGCCCAATGTCTCCTGTAGGGGACATTTTCCGGACGAGCGGGTTTTCGCTTAGAGAAGTTTTTAGAACAAACTTCTCGTAAGCTTTTTCAAAGAATTGCGAAACCGTGGGGACTCCGGTTTCGGCGTGAATTTGGGTGTTCCGAACAAACCATGGAGCGTTGAGCGCCAAACGCAAGGTTTTGTTCTGAAGAACTTGTAATCTGTGCACCGAATAAGGTGACAGGAAGCGAAAATACACTATTAGACCGTATAGATATACGGATCTAATTAAAGTATTATAAATATTTACTTTGAAGCAAGGGGCATGGGCCTTGCGTGCCGTGTGTGTGTGCCGTGCAAGGGGCATTTGGGCATGGCACTTGCGTGCCGTGTGACCAAATTGTTGGCAGTTGAAACACTGACCAACTTGGTTCGAGGGCTTTTGAGTCTGAACTCGGATGTGCTGGTCCAGAAAATATTTTGTGTTGGTGATGCCTTTTTCGGTCTTAGGCACCGTGATTTGAACAATGGCCAGAGGGCCTTTTTTGTTCGACCAACGTTGAACGTTGGTGGGATGGTAACCCAAGGACTCGAGTTCGGCTTTGACGTCCTCGATGGGGATACTCTCGAGGACGCCACGGAACAGAACGCGAAGATTGCGTTCATCGGGGGTCGTATATGAATGATAAGGATATTTCCGATCATCGAGGAATTTTGTAAATTCCCGATGATCGTTGGAAGTGGGCGGCTGAAACGAAAACCCTTTGGGTTTCGTCGTAGAAATGCCCTCACACACACATATACACAATATATGTATACACACACAAGCACACACATATCTACACCTAAATGCCTGTGATTGTTTCTAGGCAAGAGTATAAAAACTGACAACGAATTACCCCTCACTCACCACAGTCAAGGGGCGTGCTGGCCTGAGTTTGTCGGTGGTTGATGACCGTGGTTTGGAACCCACGTAAAGCTGTAGGTCCAGTCGCTAAATGGCCTTGTAGTTGCTGATGCGTCTATAACCCCAATCCTTAACCTTAAAAATTCTTATAAATCAATGTTCATTAGTTATTGGAATGGAGGTGGTTTATGATATCATTACAGTATTCTAATCGCTTATTACTATCTGTAGGCAATAGGTTTTGAACAATTCGAATCTTATAGGGAAACATGTTTAAGTTACTTTTTAAAATTTCGTGTACACTGTATGGAGAAATTTGCAATCCTGTTCGTCGAATCAACTTTTCTGGAGACGCCATCACACTTTGTGCAACATTTTCTTCAACTGTTTCTTCCCACTGTTTTTTTTAGACCTCTAATGCGGTACCTATCCCCAACTGTTGCGAATTCTACAAATTGCTTGAAAAGGATAAATTGTCGTTTTATGAGGCGCCGAACGATTATGATATTTTCGCCTAAATTCACCTTGAGTTGCAATAATAAAATTATTTTTCTATTATAGAGTACAACAGTTTCATTGTATTTATGCAGCATGTTTATTTCTCCATAATAAAAGTAGCAGCTAAATTCAAATTGTCACAAAACTGAAAAAAATAGGCTCCAAGACAAAATTGTAGCATTATACTTACTCCATCTTGTATATTTTGCTATTTAAAAAATTTTTATAGCTTGTATAAAAATAAAAGTTAATGAAATTGAAATGTATATGATTTTACTATAAAATAATTTTCTTTATATGAAAGAACATTTTGTAGCCAGGAAAGTGGTTTCATATAAGTGGTATTTTAAAATGATAAATGTACTAACTGATTTCATAGTATGTATCAGGTTTAACGGAATTCTATAATTATATTTCGTGCTCATTCCGGAAATCAATATCGAGAATAATTTAGTTATATGAAAAGACATTGATAATTTAATTGCAAAGGATTAATTTTAATACTTTAGTGGATTGTAAGTTAGAATTATATGTTTACTAAAGAAAATATACGGCTAATGCCAATAACCAACACATTTTTTCACGTTGTGTAAAATTAAGGATATTTGGTAGATTGTTTTTATTTTTATTAATAATTTAAGTAAAGAGTAACTTCATTAAATATGTAAAGGAAGCTGAATTCATGATACTCTCGATATACAATAAATGTTTGATTATCGGTAACTTGAATAAAAGTCTTGTTTATTTACTTTAATCCATATCTAATTCTAATTATATCAGAATTTTCAGCAAATTTTCAGCAGTTAATTTTATATCTATAATAATTTTATTTTTTATTAATTTTATATTTATAATATATATTTACATTACAGAAATCTTTCATCTGTACTTCCACGTATCTTTCCTCGTTTTAAATCAACTGCCCCCATCACGTCGAGACAAGTACCTCCAAGAACCGGTTTCTGGCCTCACTGTTGCGTCAGCCCAATGCAAGGAGACCGCTGAATAGAAACGAACAGAGCAAGACCAAGTCAACTGGCCATATTGGTGGCGAGTTGCAATCTCAATGCAACTCGCGTCATCCTACGGTGAATGTGCGCTGCAGTCGGAACCACGCGACGTATTCATACCACAATTTTGGATGTAGGTATAATGTATGCTCAAAAGATAGCGTAATGGGGTCGTGGAGAGAGATATTTAAATAACAGAACAGAATATATCCAGTTGACTTGGTCTTGCTCTGTTTGTTTCTATTCAACTTTCTCCTTGCCTTGGGCTCGAGCCCAGCTGATGACTTCAGTTAGTCCAATAACCGATCCTGGAAGGTACTTATCTCGGCGTGATGGCGGCCGTTGATTTAAAATGAGCAGAGGTACGTGAAAGTACGAATGAAAGATTTATGAGCTTTCTGCCATTCGGGTCCAATATACTTGATGATGTCATCGATCTATCGTGTTGTAAGTCTTCTTCGTGGACACTTATCAAACGGTACCAATCACAGTATTGCTTTGATCCATCAGTCTTCACATCGCCTCGCTATATAGCCTGCTCACCTCCATTTCAATTCCTTCACCTTTACAATAATGGCACGTACTTTCGTCTGTTCGGTGATCCATCTGCGGGTCTTTCTGTTCCGTTTTGTAATGTCAAGCATATACATTTTCATTCACTTCTGTGCTACCAGAAGTATTGTAATTGTTTGTGAGGTGATAATCCATGTTTCACTGCGATATTTCAGAAGAGGCAGATAAAGTGTGACTTTGTTTTTAAACACCATCTTGAGCCTGCCAAATACCTGCTAGCTACAGTTAACGCGCCATTTCACTTCCCGGGCGGTATCATCCTTCATTGAAATCCATTGCCCAAGATATATGTAGTGGTCCACCTTAGTGGTGGTGGTTCTCTATCGCTTCCTAAAATGAATATTCTGCTATTTTCAGCCAATTTGTTGAACATAACCTGACTCTTTTCAGGTTTATTTTCAAGCCAAATGGTGTTCCCGCCATTTGCAGATCTTGTATGTGTTTTTGTAGTTCATCCTGGTCTTGTGACAGGAAAACGATATCATCTGCAAATCTAAGTTAGCTTAAATATTAACCATTTATTATTATTCTATTATGTTTCCAATCCAGATTACAGAATACCTTTACCAAGGCAGGCTGAGAAAAGAACAGGCGATATTGAGTCACCTTGTCGTACACCCCGTTCAATATTGATTTTAACTTCAACATCATCCATGTGAACTGTTGCTGGAACTTCAACATACATGGATCTCAGTAGGTTTACGTAGGTTCTGTTTATCCCTTGCTTAAGTAATCCATTTATTATGGCTTGCTTTGATATTGAGTCAAATGCGTTTTCATAGTCAATAAAAGCCAATCACAGTGGCATGGTGTAATCATTGTGCCTTTCTATGGTCTGTTAGACAACCTCGATATGATCCATTGTACTCAATCCACTTCTGAATCCTACTTGCTCTCTTGGTTGTGCGTCATTTAGAGATCTCAATATTTTTGTAAATATTATTTTGGTGAAAATTTTGTTTCATACTGATAGGAGGCTTATTGGGTGGTAGTTTTTTAAATTTTCCTGTGTTCCTTTTTTATGTTCTTTGAGGCGTTTTGTGTATAATTTTGCCAGTATTTTATGTAAAGTTCGACCGCCAGCTTTTAACATCTCAACTGTTACACTGTCCTTTCCTGAAGTATTTCCATTCATCATCGCTTCAATAGTATTTATATATTATATATTATATATTATATATTATATATAATATATTATATATATATATATATATATATATATATATATATATATATATATATATATATATATATAGTTAAAATCAATATTGAACGGGGTGTACGACAAGGTAACTCAATTTCGCTTGTTCTTTTCTCAGCCTGCCTGGATTGGAAACAATAGAATAATAATAAATGGTTAATATTTAAACTATCTTAGTCACCTACCATTATAGTGATAGTGGACATGTAAATTAAAATGAGAAATGTATTTATTTATAAATATATATATATATATATATATATATATATATATATATATATATATATATATATATATATATATATATATATATATATATATATATTTGACATTTGGCAGGCATTTGGCAGGCTGGACATAGTATTTAAGAGCAAAGTTCCACTTTGCTTGACAAGGAAAGTCTATGATCAGTACGTCCTGCCCGTTATCACATACGGAAGTGAGACCTGGACACTCACATCACAGTCAGTTCAAAAACTTCGAGTAGCACAGATGGAAATGGACAGATGTATGCTTGGCATTATTAGATGGGATGGAAAGACCTGCACATGGATCAGAGAACAAACGAAAGTGAGTGACATAATTGGAAGAATAAAGCCATTGAAATGGAAGTGGGCAGGCCATGTAACGAGTCGATGGGGCGAAACATGGACCAGGGCAACCCTGGACTGGATACCATTTGATCGCAAACGTCCACGGAGAAGACCGAAAACACGTTGGACTGATGTATATTGGACTCGAATGGCAAAGGAAAGTTCAGGACCTTCGAGAGTTGGAAACATGCCGAAGAGGCCTTCATCCTGCAGTAGATTGATACGGGTTGATGATGATGATGATGATGATGATGATATACATAGGTTTAGAATTTATATTGCATAAAAATTTTAAGCATTTTAAACATTTAATTAAATGATTGTAGTGACTTATTTTTTATAAATGTTTGTACTTAAACTGTCTTACTAAAAACTGAGTATTTGTGATATTTTTTATTATAAAAATAAGTTTTGTTACTCTATTATAATAGCTTTCTATTCAAATATTATGACCTAAATTCTTAATATGTTATGACTTATCATCAATTTATTCATTAGTTTAATAATAACATAAAACTTAAGGTGAATTCCATTAAAAACAAAATATTAAAAAATATAAAAATCTGGAAAATTTTGACAGGTAGGTATAGGACATATTTAACAAAAATAAAAGTATTTTGTCTTAGAAATATAGTAAAATTGTAAAAAAAATGCATTACTTTTATTTTTTTTCGTTTTTCTCAGTTATCTTGGACAGCCTATATAACGTAGAAAAATGTTGTTTGCATTAACAATTAAATCAGAGTTTCACTATCCCTACCAAAAATGATAATCTTACATCTAAAAATTAATGATATTCCAAATGATTCCAAATAAAGTCTGCAACTAGGACAATTTTTAGAAAATGGCGGATTTCGGTAAAACCATTGGACATGTTTCACGAAATATGTTTGGAAGCAATAGCCCAATGCAAAAATCGATGAACATATAGGATGTTCGATAAGAAAAAACAAAACTATATTCCGTCAGGGTATTGTGAGCCACCCTGTATATATACACATGGCGTCTCAAATTAATTGTAAGTTATGTGACCTATTTAGTTGTACCACTCTTATATTCAAACTTTTTCTGTATCTCCAGCCATTATCAAGATATCAACCGTTGTTGCAGTGTTGTTGTATATAAATATCATCATCATCATTAGCCCTTGTTAGTTCATTGCAGGATAAAGGTCTCTTTAGCATGCTTCCAACTCTCGAGCTTGAGCTGAGCTGAGCTGTCCTTTGTCATTTTGGTCCAATATACTTTATGATATCATCAGTCCATTGTATTTTCGGTCTTTTACGTGGGCGTTTGAGGTCAAAGGGTATCCAATCCAGGATCGCTTTTGTCACCACTACATAGCCTGCTCACCTCCATTTCAGTTCTTTTATTCTTCCAATTATGTCATTTATTTTTATTTGTTTCCTGATCCATGTGCAGGTATCTTTATCCTGTATAGTAATGGCAAGCATACATCTTTCCTCTCTGTGTCACCCGAAGTTTTTGAATTGACTGCGATGTAATTGTGTTCAGGTTTCACTTCCATATGTCATAACTAAAAGGACACATTGATCAAAGGTTTTTCTTTTCAGGCAAAGTGATAGTTTATTGTTATACACTAGGTTGAGCATGCCTCGTAGCCACATTTAACGCATCTATATATATATATATATATATATATATATATATATATATATATATATATATATATATATATATATATATATATATATTTTTACCTGATACCTGAGGGGAAACGATATATATATGGCTGGCGCTCAACATAGTGTTTAAAAGCAGACTCCCACTTTGCCTGAAAAGAAAAGTTTTCGATCAGCGCGTCCTATCCATTATTATATACGATAGTGAAAACTAGACACTCACATCACAATCAATTCAAAAACTTCGGGTAGCACAGAGGGGAATGGAAAGAGGTATACTTGACATTACAAGACGAGACAGAAAGCCCTGCGCATAAATCAGGGAACAAACGAAAGTGTGTGACACCATTGGAAGAGTAATGAAAAGTAAAAAAAAGCAATTGAAACATGGATGGGCAGGCCACACAGTGAGGCGATGGGACGACAGATGGACCAGGGCTATTCTGGAGTGGATTCCGCTTGATCGAAAACGTCCGCGATGAAAACCGAAAGCTCGATGGACTGATGCCATCGTTATGTAAATAAGATCCGCGGGGCAGAGGACAGCCCAGGACCGTGAGAGTTGGAAGCATGCTGAAAAGGCCTTCATCCTGCAGTGGATCGACGTGATCCACAACTTCCAAATGTTATCTTCAAAAAATTTATTTTATTAAACATAGCCTGACAGTTCTTCTAGTTAATATTCAAGCCAAATCGTTCTCTAATTCCTTGCAACTCTACTATGTGTCTTTACAGCTCCTCTGGGTCTTGTTAAAGAAAAATTATGTTATCTGCGAATCTAAGACGGTTTAAGTATGCAGCATTGATTTTCCTGCGTACACCCCGCCCTACATTAATTCCAACCTCAAGATCATCAAGATGGACTGTCGCTGTAGCTTGATCATATAGTGACCCTATCACTTGTGGCTGAAAAACCCTATTCTAGCGTCCACACACCCAATATTTGAACTGGTCAAGGGGTAGGATGTATCTGTTTCTAGGCTTTTCCATCTTTGAGACTGATCAACCAACGGGTGATTTTTTATGTGCTCGAATGTATGATATGGGTTACAATCAAACAAGCTCTGAGTTTGCGCGCCTCTAGTGTTAAAATGATTCAGTATAGTCCGACAAATCATCATGGAACGTTTGACATTAGAGCAAAGCTTGCAAATGATCGAAATGTATTGTCAAAATTAGTGTTCTGTGCATCAAACTTATAAAGTTTTTCGTTAATTTTATGGTGTACATAATCGCCCAACTGAGCAATGTACTCGCCAAATTATCGACAAATTCCGAGTACATTTTGCGCTGCTCGATATTAAAGTAAAAGCAAGACAAACACTATGCCTTCCGAAGATAATATCGCCGCTGTTGCTGGCAGTATTGATGAATACCCAAATTTATAAATTCGTTAATGGGGATCCTTACAGAACGATGATCAGTTATTATTTAATTCCGAATTTGAATTGTATTGATCTGGAGAAGATTTGGTTTCAACACAGAACGACTCCTCATATCATACATCAACGCAACAATCGATGTATTGAGGGAACAATTCGGCGAGAAATTATTTCGATGAATGGACCAGCTAATTGGCCAACAAGATCATGTGATTTAACGCCTTTAGATTATTTTCTTTGGGTTTATATTAAATCTTTGATCTATGCCGATACACTGGCAACTATTGGCTTCTTGGAAGCCAATGCAATTCGAACAATTGCGATTTAAGGTCCCAATTGCTTGAAAAAGTGGTCGGAAATTCGATTTGTCAGAATTAGCTGCTGTGAGCATTTGTCCGAAATTATTTTCACACATTAATGCTATTGAATGTTATTTCACATAAAATCAATATTTTCAGGGAATTTAATTTGGTTGTTGTTTTATTTCAATTTTATTTCAACTAAAAAGAACCATCCTATTCAAGTACTAGAATTTTGATATTTTCATTAATCTGCCTTTTGAACAATGTTATAACTTTTATATTTCGCTTTATATGTATTGTGAGAATTTAAAAATGAATTATATATCGTTATGGTAACAAAATTATTAGGATGCATATATTGTAAGTTTCTTATTCTAAAAATTAGACTTTTGGTACTAGAAAAACGACTTAGACTCCGATGGTTAAGTCTGCTTGACCGATACCCATATTTATTTGAATTCCTTCGGCCTTTGAACACCCGCCGCTCGTGTCTGGCCTCCACGAGCTGCATTTCCCTCTATCTCCCCGTCCCTCAGATTCTCCTTTGGAGATGCTGCCGAGTGCGCGGGGTCTAGCACGGTTCGTGCAGCATCACGGTAGGTATTTTTGAGTTACAGTGGCGTGGAAAATTTCAAGGTATGACAATCTACACTCAGTTTTTCTATCGTATATATCGTATTTTCTATCGTATATATATATATATATATATATATATATATATATATATATATATATATATATATATATATATATATATATATATATATATATATATATGTATATATAGATAATATATCTATCGTATATATATATTATCTATTCCATAAATCATACAATTATAAATGTTTGCTACTTTTCCCATTCTAAACCTTCAGCCTTAACTCTTCAACCATGTACAGTAAATATTTATTTTGGATTTGCCTGATATTGTTGACTTACAATTAATAAACTAGAGAAAATAATAAAGACAGTTTCTTTATCCTTAAATTCAGAACATTTTTCATATGTGATTATATATTTTTTACATCAATAAACTAATTTGCAAAGTATTTATTAGTGTTTCTGATGGTTATTTTAACTATGTGATTATAGTGCGAAATTTAGTAAGAACAAGGAAGCATTCTTACATTGCAACAAGTAAAATATTTCAATCGTGAGATTGCCAGGTGGATGTCACGTGGATGTCCCAATGGCCGATCATTTTATCAATAAAAATGAAAGCTTTGGGAAAAAGGAGAGCTCTAAATGACCTCAAGTAATTATAAAGTGAGATAAGTCGCTACTTTTGAGAATCGCTCAATCCTGCGCGTATGCAAGAGCAGGCGTTCAAGCAAATATCCATAATGTTCAACGTCTGCTTAGTAAAACCCTTCAAAACTCTTCAAAAACTTCAAAGGAAAAAATAATAAAACAACCACTGCTTGCCTCTTATAACAACACATCCCGTTTGGCGTTCGCTCAAGTCCTGGACTATGGAGTGACAAAAAGTAAGTTTTAGCGACGAAGACAGTTCAACTACTTCGACGTATACCAGATCAGATGTATCAGATGTATACCAACATTATTACTATGACCTAAGGAAAGAATGCCTATATATATATATATATATATATATATATATATATATATATATATATATATATATATATATATATATATATTCCTACCTGATACCTGAGGAGAAACGACGTGTTAAATGTGGCTGGCGGGCATTTGGCAGGCTCAACATAGAGTTTAAAAGCAGACTCCCACTTTGACTGAAAAGAAAAAATTTTCGATCAGCGCATCCTATCCATTATTACATACGATAGTGAAAACTGGACACTCACATCACAATCAATTCAAAAACTTCGGGTAGCACAGAGGGGAATGGAAAGAGGTATGCTTGACATTACAAGACGAGACAGAAACCCCTGAATCAGGGAACGAACGAAAGGGTGTGACACCATTGGAAGAGTATTAAAAATTAAAAAAAAAAGCAATTGAAATATGGATGGGCAGGCCACACAGTGAGGCGATGGGACGACAGATGGACCAGGGCTATTCTGGAGTGGATTCCGCTTGATCGAAAACGTCCGCGAAGAAAACCGAAAGCTCGATGGAGTGATGTCATCGTTAAGTAAATTGGGTTGGCGGTGCAGAGGACAGCCCAGGACCGTGAGAGTTGGAAGCATGCTGAAAAGGCCTTCAGCCTGCAGTGGATCGACGTCTATATATCATCATCATCATCATCATCAACCCGTATCAATCCACTGCAGGATGAACGTGTGTTCAGCATGCATCCAACTCTCGCGGTCCTGAGCTTTCCTGTACCATTCGGGTCCAATATACTTAATAATATCATCAGTCCCTGGTATTTTCGGTCTTCTCCATGGACGTTTACGATCAAGTGGTATCTAGTCCATTACTGCCCTGGTCCATCTTTCGTCCCATAGTCTCGCTACATATGCTTGTTCCATTTCAATTGTTTTATTCTTCCAATGATGTCACTCACTTCCGTTTGTTCTCTGATCCATGTGCAGGTCTTTCTATCCCATCTAGTAATACCAAGTATACATCTTTCCATTCCGCTCTGTGCTACTTGAAGTTTTTGAACTGAACTGTGTGTGGCAAGGCACACTGATCAAATACTTTTCTTTTCAGGCAAAATGGTAGTTTGCTCTTAAACACTATGTTGAGCTTGCCAAACGCCTACCAGCCATATTTAATGCGTCGTTCCACCTCCCGGACGGTATCCCCTTAAATTGAAAGTGATCCACAACTTCCAAATCCGTTCCTAAAATAGAAATCCTTTTATCCTTAGCAAATTTATTGAACATGATCTGACTCTTCTTCTGGTTTATTTTCAAGCCAAATGGTTCCCCAGCTCATCTGCGAACTTAAGATGATTTAAGTACACACCATTAATCATTATTCCACAGATATATATATATATATATATATATATATATATATATATATATATATATATATATATATATATATACATTGTACATATATATATATACATACATACTGTTACATACGTACCCTCATCATCCTTCGTATTTGTCCAACCCCGATCTCTGGCGGGCGTCACAGATTGTCTGCTTACATCCGTATGGACGGCGACCTCTCTTATCTGTCATCGGAAACACGTCGTCCATGGTGCAGATTCCGCCATCCCTATCCCTTCTAAAGTTCCTTGTATTACCATTTCGCTTGGTACGACCAGCACTGCTTTCGTGTATTAATCTATATTTTGCGAATCTGTCTGCCGCCGATCTGCAGCGTGTCGTGTCCTCCTGGCACTTATCGACAACCACGGGTGTACAACAACCTCCATCGCAACCACGGCACACCACTAAGCATACCGTATTGATTCCGTACGTTACCAGTTACGTCACCAGTTGTGACGATCGAACGTAACTTGCTGTACCATTGTACCATATACCTTTCCATCGTTACATCATTTTCGTTGCCGTATTAGCCAAACCGAACATCCGATACCTGAAGGCTCTAGTACCGTAGATAACTTCTTAGAGAATAAGCATTTCCTTATTGTGGTTGGCATAGGCCTCCATTGGCGCCCAACAGTGGCGGCTCCTGGGTTTTTAAAGTGGGAAGGAGTAGAAGAATATAGTGCTACTGAAGATTTTTTTTTGTTTTCCCTTTCCTCCTTTTTACTTTTCGTGTTATTTATCACAGTAAACAATTTTGCAATTATAGGGTTTTAACTATATATGGTTTGAACGTAAAATATGGTGTTTTGCTCTGCAAAATTGTTTATTGTGATAAATGCTGGATGGGTGGCGCTCCAACGCCCTCCCTAACTAAGTTTTTACCCGTCGTAAGCAGTTCTAAACAGAAGAGGAGTTGACAAGTGAAATTTTATCTGGGATTATCACCTGGGACGAAATTCACTAAAAGCAGATCCAGTTCCTGTTTTTTTTTAAGTTAAAATTTTTTGAAGTAATTCGGGTTAAAGGAGGATTTACGAAGTATTAATGAATCGCTTTTATCTTTTTATCGCAGTACAAAGTATCAAAAAAAATTAAAATCTCTTTGCATCTAGGAAGTATGACTTTTTCACGCCTTAGTGCCTCTATCTTTTTGGCCTAGCGTGTAAATGATTAATAATTGGAGGTAATAAAATCCATATTTGATGGCAGAACAAAATAATTGTTGAGAGATTCATTTTATTATATCCAATTGGGTGAATAAATTTAACTTTTAAGTAGAATTCAAAATTGGCAGTTGCTTAAAAATTTAGCGATGTTTTTGTTATACAATAATTAAATGTATTAATAATAACTACAGGTATTACGACTAGACGAACTAGATCTCGTTCGATTACTAGGAGGAAAGATTCATCCACATCTCAAGACCCGTTTCGTTCTTTAGAAACTCATCAGTTAAGCTCGGATGATCCTCTCTCGTAGTAATCGAACTAGACCCAGTCGTCTTTAATTATCAAACATAGCACAATTTAAATGAACGTTGTAGTGAATTTTGCAAAAGAGGAACTATTCAAATATTAGAAAGACAACAATATTCCCTTCAAAATGCGACATAGAATTAATAAAATGTATAATGTAAAATAAAGGGTTTTCCATTAAGAGCGATAGGATTTGAATAGTGGAGGCTCGTTGGTTTTTAAAGTGGAAGAGCGTAGAAGAAAATAGTTTTGCTGATTTTTTTTTGCTTTCCCTTTCCTCCTTTTTCATGCTATTGAAACCCTATACAGGAGGTAAAATATGGCGTTTTGCTCTGAAAAATTCTTTATTCTGATAACTGCTGGAGGGGCAGATTTGAATTTGAAATAAAACACATGTATGGTGAAAACACAACGGTATGGCGACTATGGTTGCTCGAATGTTGGCTTGAAGTTCAACAAGAGTACTTGGGTTTTTTTGGTATAAACCTGTGATTTAACAAAGCCCCAAAGGAAATAGTCTAAATCACAATAAATTGGTGTAAAATAAAACACAAGAAATTAGGCCGAAAATGATGCTCATTGTTTTTATTAGATGTTATTTTTTATGCCATTTATGATTGAAACAAAATATCGTTCAAATAACCACCTGGACTCTTTTTGCAATGGTTGATCCGATTGGCCCAACTTTCGATGACTCGGTGGAGCATATATATATGGGTAGTATGGCGACTATGGTTGCTCGAATGTTGGCTTGAAGTTCATCAAGAGTCTTGGGTTTGTTGGTTTAAACCTGTGAATTAACATAGCCCCAAAGGAAATAGACTAAATGTGTTAAAACACAATATATTGATGGCTAGTTGCAAGGGCCATTCCGTGAAATTACTGATTCTACAAATTGATTGCTCAATAAGTCCATCGTAATGCATGCTGTGTGGTTCCAAGAGGTTGCCAAGTTTTGAGTGTTGTTGAAAATATAGTTCGTCCGAATCAATTTCATTTATTTTTCGGAAATACAAAATTGGATAACATGGCACGATAGCGTTTACCATTCGCAATACCGGTCCGTCCTATTGGTGTTCTTAAAAAAATATGGTCCAAAAATGCCACCGTACCATAACCCACACCAAACACCTTCTTTCAGGATGTCAGGCCTCAGCCTGATGAATCAGTTGTGGGTTTGACTCATACAAATAACGACAATTTTGCTTATTATGGAAGCCGTTTAACCAAATATTAGCCTTGAAGAAGGTGATTTTGCCATGAAAATCCGAATCGTTTTCTATTACTTCTAACGCCCAATCTGCGAACTTTCGACGTAATCGCTGGTCAGTTGGCTTATGTCCTTGTGCCAATACAATCTTGTATAGGTGTAAACCGAGATCCAAATACCAAATACACCAGGTGATGATCATCCTGGATAAGCACAACTCTTGAGAATGGCTCTTAACAGACATATTATCATTTTCGGTAGGACTTTCACGCACAGCTGCAATATTTTCTTCACCACAGGCACTACGAAGTCATAACGGTGGCTTTTAGTCATAAACACTAAACTCATGTTCAAACTTATCTTTGAAATAATCTTTGAGTAGCAACAAAACATCTCGAATTTTGATAAAATATTTGGACAATTTTCAAACGTTGTGGCAACGAGAACTTGTTCATGGTGAAATGTTAAATCTTACTGAAAACAATTGATCGCAAATATTAAGAACTAGATATCAAATATGACTACCATTAGCTTTCAAAACTCTATTGTCTCTATTGGAAAGCACTTTATATGTAATGTAGGTGCATCTCACGAAAAACAGGGCTTTAAAAAAAAACACAAATATTTATTTTCTGGGAAAAAATCATTACTATTGTTTAATAGTCTTGCACGGTTAATTAAGTTGGCGGATGTATTTTTGAGCTCGGCCAAAGATATGTCCTTCAGGATTCCGGTCGACGCCTTTTGAATAGCTTCAATATCGACATAACGCCGTCCTTTCATCGGCAAATGAAGTTTTTCGAAGAGGTAGAAATCGCGCGAAGCCAAATCAGGTGAGTATAGTGAATGATTGATGGTTAAAATGCCTCTTTTGGTCAAAAAATCAGTGAAGTGTTTTGAGCAATGGCCAGCTGCTTTTTTGATGGTATTGTGGCCGCACACGACGAATAAACCAAAAACAGATGGTTCGTAACATCAAGATAAAACACAGCATTGATCGTTTAACCAGGTGAAAGAAACTCCTTGTGCACAATTCCCTTCGAATCGTTGAAACAAATCAACATTGTTTTGATTTTTGACTTCTCGTCGGTTTTTCTTCGGATTTGGCTCTCTCGGGTGCTGCCATTCGGCAGTTTGAAGCTTGGTTTCTGGATTATATTGAAAACACCACGTCTCATTAACAGTAACAATGTTGTACTTGAAGTTTTCGACATTTAATCAAGCCATTGCAATGTCGGGTTCGGAGCAAATTTTGTTCGTCAGTCAATTTGTATGGAACAAAATGTGCACAAACTTTCCGAAATCCCAAATGAAAGGTCAAAATGCGACGAATTGAGTCTTTGGACATGGTTTGATTCCATTTCTATGTTTCACAATGAATATTTCGGCTAATTTTTTATAAATTCACGCACAATTTCAATGTTATTTTGAGTAACCACGAAAGTTTTCGGACTAGGATGATCGTCGTCCTTGATGTCCTCACGTCCTGTCCTTTTTTTTAATCGTTTAAACTCTCTGTGGTTAGTTCAAATGTTTCGGTAAATGTTTCACCAAGTTAAAAATAAAACTTAATGTTCGATGTTTATTTTTCTACCGATGGTATGACTGACACTATAAGCGCGACAATTTGGCTTCTAATGATCCGACTGTCATGAAATTTTGTCAGGACGTCAGTGAAGGATGCATATTTCCAACGCTTCCCCGCAACAGATGGCGCCACTATAACTAGCTATTTTTTAAAACTGTAGGATATAACTGGTGAAGAATATGCAATTATTTAAAGCTGCATAGTTACTTGACCACGAATACGAATGCCGCAAGCCGAGGCCACCCTGAATGCCTCGGGATGGAAGAAATGTCTTCTACGTCAAATATATGAGGTTTGCCGCGGCAGTCATCCAATTTTTGATTTTTAAATAACGCATTCACTCTTAAGCACGTATTTCTTTGATGAACCAACAACAAATAGAGCACTCCAAAACTGTGCGGCGAATAGTTCAAGCTTATTTGCCGCATCTCGGTACGACGTCCACAAAAATACCTCGTGCGGCATCGACTTGCCTCATTCGATTCGTGCTTAAGTGAGTACGCAGTTAAGAGGTATTAATTTATTAATATCTTTTAATGTATACCTCTTTAGTTATTAATTTATTAAGTATTAGATTTGTATACATAAAAATAAATGCATATTTTTCACAATTTTTTAGTAATTTGCTCATCAAATACTTTACGTTATTACTATTGTTGATCGACAAACAAGTGATAAATTATTTATGCATATTAAAAGTGCTTGGGGCGTTTTTTAGATTTCTAATAAATAATTACTATTCTTGTCTAAAACACGATTATCACTCTAACATAACAATGTAGTAAAAAATATAGTACTTTATGATAAATAATTGATAATTAAATATGCATTTGAATGTAATATTGTTTCGATTATGGGACGTTTATGTGGTTTTTTTACGAAGTAAGAAAATAAGTTTATACTACTTGTGTAGTGTGTGTTATCCTGTACACGAGTTTGCCGGTTTTTGGTATTACAAAATTGAACTCTAAGCTGGCCGCAAAAAGTGATAATATGCGTGTAGACCAGTCTAGGAAAAACACTAGTTGGAGAAACACATAGTCACTCGAGCACGAACGCGAATGAGGCAAGCTGAGGGCGCCGGTTTACGGGTTTGATGGCTGATTTGCGAGGTTTTGAAATTACAAAATTGTACCCTAAGCTGGCCGCAAAAATTAATGATATGCATGTAGAAGGAAAAACACTAGTTGGGCAAACCGTAAATTAAGGAATTTTCAAAATTATAACTTGTTTTGACAAACCTATCATGTCACTGAGAGAAATGGAAAATTTCTTGCTTTATTTAATCGGTGATTTAAACGAAATTGGACATATGATCCAATAAATACCCAAAATTTGTTTTATGTCAATGATCTCTAAGTAAGAGTCCCCAATCAATAGGTGCTTCATTAATTTTTATATTCGCAAAAAATCCCAATGTTGTAGCATTGTTGTGACAGGATGGCACCATTGATCCCTATTATTTAAAAACTGAGAAAGCAAATGCGGTTACTTACAAACTTTCCAAACTAGACTTTTTATGTGTGTATAAAGTGAAAAGCCTAATACTTTTCCGATAGTAGTGCGATATTAGAGGTACTTGTATTGTTGAAAAGGAGATTGTATTTCTAAAAGGGTGATTGTATTTCTGAAAATGAACTTCCTTTCTAGTACCGCTCCAGGAATTTGAATTCGATGATATTTAACTTTGTTTTAACAATATCCGAGAGCAGAAAAGTTTGATTGTTTGACTATTCTGAAAAAAAACAAATTTTGTTTTTGGATTAACAACCACTTTGTGTGTAGAAAAATTACCGTGCAAACCAAAGAAAAGTCGAAATATTATTTTGGGGAATGTGCTCGTTCTCATTTTATAAGTGGTTTACTCATCAAATTGCTGGGATACTCATGATAATTGTGAGGGACTGTGACAAACTCAAATACTAAAACCTTGGAAAAATTCCAATCGTAAAACCTTAAGGATGATTACCAACGCTCCATGGTTTGTTCCAAATCACATAATCATCCGAGATGATGATATTGAAACTAGAAATTAAAGACATCCCAGTTAAATACAGTGAAGATTGAGCAAGCGTCCAAGATAGACTTAAGTGTTATAATCCTTATAAACCGATGAAAGGGTTTTAATTTACATTTTCAGTATTAATCCCTTATGTTACAACTAATTGTATTATAAGTAGCATAGGAAACAACCACTGAGACGTTTTCTACACGACACATTGTAAATCAAGCCATTAACATATTGTAATTTTATATTGGTTTACTAAGTTTTGATGTGCTTAATCCAATTCCGTGTTCTGGATGGTTGGTCTGGATGGTTATGGTTACTACGAAGGAAATATCTAAGAAAATCTATGATATTGTATGGGGCAATCGCAGAATGAAGGTTAGGCAGATTGTTCAGATGATAAAAATATCGAACGAACTCGTACAAAACATCCTATAAGAACATTTGGGAATGAGAATGTTGTCAGCGCGATGGGTGGCGCATATGCTTACCGCGAACCAAAAACGAAACATAGTTTTCACTCCACAGCGATGTTTAAATCTGAATTTCTGCGAGGTGTAATTGATGTTGAAACTTGAATTCACGGACTCTAGGAAACAAAAGTGTCAAAAACCAAGAATTAAAACAACAACGCCAAGACGCTTCCATCAGCCTAAAAGGTCATGTATATTGCTTTTTGAGATTTGCAAGACATTATCTTTATTAACTATTTGGAAAAGAGAAAGACGAGCTCAAAAGGCTATTATGCTCATTATTGATTACATCTCACAAAGAGGTAAATAAGAAGCACCCTCATTTAGTGAAAATAAAGTTGGTTTTACCAGGACATTGCATCCACCAATTCGTTCATCGCTATAACAGCGAAATTAATCAACTTGCGCTACAAATTGATGCCCCATTTGCACAATTCTCCGGGCTTGGCCCTA
The DNA here is from genome assembly GCA_031761425.1 of Cosmopolites sordidus. NCBI lineage: Eukaryota > Metazoa > Arthropoda > Insecta > Coleoptera > Curculionidae > Cosmopolites > Cosmopolites sordidus. Next base: position 657,537 of record JARFXV010001251.1, read on the forward strand.
TCTGACTTATTTCTCCTTCCAAATATGAAACAATGACTGACGGGAAAGGAATTCATATGAAATGAAATAATCATTACCGAAATAGAGGAGTATTTTGCAGAATTATATAGGTCTTAGTTTCTGGAAGACATAAAAAAGTTGGAAAATCGTTAAGGCGAAGGATATCGAGCTAAAAGAAGACTATGTTGAAAAATAAAGCGATTTTCGATGAAAAATTATTACTTCATTTAAAAAGTTTCTGGTTTTTTCCTCTATACCTTCGTATAACATTTTGTGGAATCACTTTAATTCATATAATTTAACAAACCATGAATACACAAAGCCATAGAAAATTTCAATGAATTTAATTTGTTCCTATAAATGAATCTATGGCAGACAGTTAAATGATGCCATATTCGATGAACATAATGTAATCAATTTTGCTTCAAAATTAAAATTCATCGTTGGCCTGGTTGGCCTATTACTAATTTGGTTAGAAATAGAAAATTGGATATACATTTTTAATTCATAAATACTGCTGCACCAGTAGTACTTGTTACGACGCTGGAACTGCTCCATCAGCTATAAAAATCCGTCACGTCCACGGGGTTTTTCAGTGTCCGTGTCGGTCTTTGGTGTGGGCCGCGGCTTGAGAGGTGCGGGGCTGTTCGTGGGAACGTGGAAGTGTGGCCGGTCTCAGGCGACGCGCGACGCCCGACTTGGCCACCTCCGCGGATGGTTACCAGTCAACTGCCCTATCTTCTACCTTGGGAACTTTTTTTTGTTTTTAGCGCTTTTGTATTAAATTCATAGCGTAAACACTTTACTGATTTAATATACTCAATGGTACTTTAATTTGTATTCAATTAACTGGAATGCTGATGATCAGTGTTTTTTTTTTGATATAAGCTAAAAGCTTACTGGTCTTCAGTGGTAGCCAAACTACATTAACAATACAATCCATAAACAATAAGATCAGCTGAAAATATCCAACCTGTAAGGAAAAGTGTTCGGTCAGCTTTAGGAAAATCAACACAGTGATGATCTGCTTAACCGGAAATAAATTATGTTTGCTATAACATATTTTCAAACAAGATTGCCATATTATGCATCCATACAGAATCTTGCTAGTGGAAGAGTCTAATTCTTACAATTTCTAGCTGCGATTAGAAACCAGTCAAGCAAATATAAAATTTGCCTACAGGTTGTAGATATCTGAGAAGAAAGCATTTACCAGCCCAACACTTTATGTCTGATTCTGGTACTATGATTCATTGCCATGTTACAGTATAACACTTTTTCGACTAATAAATCTTGGATGGTTTTCAATTAAAGCTAACTATCAAGCTGTTAAGGTCTGATTAGGATTCAGAAACTCATAATGAATAATTCTTATAAAATTCTACCACCCCGACAGCAACAGTTTCGTAGGGTGAAGACCTGGTTTTAAAGTGGACAAAAGAGTTTAATTTCTTAATGTGGATTGCGATA